>JBBPBX010028545.1:0-18813 GCA_038048925.1 Garcialebias charrua
GCGACTTGAATATCCACGTGGACAATTCCTCTTCACCTCTGGCAACAGATTTTAAGTCTCTTTTGGACTCTCTTAATCTCACTCAACATGTTGACGCCCCTACGCACAGCAGGGGGCATACTCTGGATTTGGTGATTACTGACACTGTACTCATCAATAACTTATCTGTATATGACCTGGGTGTCTCAGACCACAGGGTCATCTCCCTGGAAGTGCCTTCATCTTCGCCTGCTTCAAACCCAAAACGACCCATCCAGTTCCGTGACCTTAAAAACATTTCCCTTGATGCTCTGTCTGCTGATCTTCACACCCTGACCGCTGTCAATCATCCTTCTGCAGATGACTCTGTGGATTACTACAACCAATCTCTTCGGGAGCTCCTGGACCTACACGCCCCCTTGAAGACAAGACTGGTGTCTTTCTCGCGTTCAGCCCCTTGGTACACTGATGAGCTGCGCAAGATGAAGGCAACTGGCCGTGCTATTGAGAGACGTGTAAAATCATCTGGTCTCTCTGTGCATAAGCAGGCATATAAAGAACATCAGAAGGCGTACGCCTATTCTCTTAAAGAAGCACGCTCCAAATATTATTCTAACATCATCAACACCTGCCCTGGAAACTCTAAACAGCTCTTCTCCACAATAACTCGTCTGCTTAATCCCATTAAGCAAACTCTTGAGGACTCTGCTCAAAAATGCGAGCTGTTTCTTTCATCTTTTAAAACCAAAATTGACACTATCAGATCTCAGCTCCACAACCTCCCTGTTCTCAGTGTGCCATCTACCCGTCTGCATTCTGGGACCCTTAACAGCTTTGACGAAGTTGTTCAGAGTGAGGTGGAGGCCATCATCAAGAAAATGAAGCCTTCATCCTGCGCCCTGGATCCTTTCCCCTCGTCTCTCATAAAATCCAATCACTCTGCAATAGGCCCACTTATCACTCAAATAATAAATCAGTCTCTTCAATCTGGTCATGTTCCACTGCCTCTAAAAACTGCCATCATTAGGCCTCTTCTGAAAAAATCTAATTTGGATCCAGACATTTTTTCTAATTACCGCCCAATTTCACACCTCCCTTTTCTGTCTAAAGTGCTGGAAAAAGCTGTTGCTGCTCAGCTGCAGGATCACTTACAACAACACTCCCTGTATGAGAAGTTCCAGTCTGGATTCAGGGCAGCTCACAGTACTGAGACTGCACTGCTGAGGGTTACTAATGATGTCCTCTTGGCTGCTGACACTGGTTCTCCCTCCATCCTTGTCCTCCTTGACCTCACTGCAGCCTTCGACACTGTGGACCATAGTATCCTCCTCCACCGTCTTCATGTGGAGGTCGGTCTCTGTGACACCGTCCTGGACTGGTTTAAATCTTTCCTCTCCAATAGGCTGGAATGTGTTAGTCTTGGCAACGCCACGTCCCAGACAGTCTCTGTCTCCTGTGGTGTCCCTCAGGGGTCGGTTCTGGGGCCCCTGTTGTTTTCCCTTTACATGCTGCCTTTAGGTCAAATTATTAATCAGTTCAACATTTCTTTTCACTGTTATGCCGACGATACACAGCTTTACATCAGGACTGGAGCATCCTCATCTTCCACCTTGTCATCTCCATCTTCACTCACTGCCCTCTCTGCCTGCCTGGAGGCAATTAGGGCATGGATGAATCAGAACTTTCTTCAATTAAACTGCTCCAAGACCGAGGCCATACTGATTGGCACCCCTCACCAGGTACAGACATCTACTATAACAACACTTTCCTTTTCTGGACAAGACATCCCCCTCTCCACCTCTGTTACTAATCTTGGAATAAAAATGGACTCCAATCTTACATTTGAAAATCACATTAAGCTTCTGTTTAAAACTTGCTTCTTCCATCTTCGAAACATCTCTAGACTTCGCCCATCCCTAACTTTTTCCGATGCTGAGAAGCTCGTCCATGCTTTTGTCTCCTCCAGGCTCGACTACTGCAACTCCCTGTTTATTGGAATCCCTGGCAAAAACCTTCAGAAACTTCAATATATTCAAAACAGTGCAGCAAGGATCTTGTTGCGAGTTCGTAAATTTGAACATATTACGCCCATTCTTCATAACCTTCATTGGCTTCCTGTCGCCTACAGAATTCAGTACAAAACTGCTCTCATTACACATCAATGCTTACATGGAGCTTCACCAGATTATCTGAAGGATATTCTTATTCCACACTCATCCACCCGGTCGCTGCGGTCACAGAACAGTAATCTCCTTCACATTCCGAGAACCAAATTAAGGACCATGGGAGACCGGGCTTTCAGTGTGGCTGCCCCCCGCCTGTGGAACTCTCTTCCTGACTGTCTGAGGGTCCCACAGTCTGTGGTTGACTTTAAGAGCGGCTTGAAGACCTTTCTTTTCAACCGAGCATACTCTGCCTCCTCATGATTCTACTTTTGATCTTAGTTGATACTGTTATTGATTTTACTTGTTTTATTACTTGTTTATTGACATTTAATTTCTGTTGCACCTTGTAGCACTTTGAGATTTTCATTAATGAAAAGTGCGTTATAAATTGAATTCATTATTATTATTATTATTAAAGTAATGTATACATGAGTGCACCTCTGGTTAGTTTTCAGCCAATGTTTCAAAATGTATATTGGTAGGAAAGAAGTAAAGTTTAGCTCTGTCGTTTTTTTAATTTATGGTGTGAAAATAATCATCCTGATATGATGTATTTTTGTATTTAAACAAATTCAACAATATACATTTTCACCCTGATTTCCACCCCAGTATCGTAGTTTTCGGACTATAAGGCACAATAGCAACGACCGGGTCTGTTTTCATAAGGCACACTGGATAATGAGGCGCGTTAAGCGAAACAAAACCGTTCGATCAGTCCAACTTTATTCGGCTCATTCACAATAACTCTAAAGATTGTTCATTGTACCACATAGAATCGGTTTGAAGTCAGTAAGCACAACTATAATTTACATAAGGCGCACTGGATAAGGCTCACTGTCGATTTTTGAGAAAATTAAAGGATTTTAAGTGTACCGTATAGTCCAAAAAATACAGTACTTTCTCTGGGCATTATATCGCTGTTATTATTATTAATAATTGTTATTTTTTTATTAATAACCTTTGCTCATTGCTGATTTTGATTGACTCTGTGTGTTTGTTACCATAATCATCTCATAACCCCTTCGAAAAAATGAATGAAACTTACAGAAAGTGAAGTACATCTACAACTTTTTAACATTTGGAGTCAACCTAATCCAAGATGGCCGTCACAGCACACTGCTCTATTAAACCTCCAACGTAGCTATAACCCTGTTTGGAGCAGTAGCTGAGACTGAGCCCCACCACATTTTATAAATACGAACAGATTGCAGATTTTAGTTAAAAATGCTGCCGTTGACTATTTGAATTTAATGCGGTCTGACAAGGAATCCCAGGTTTTTCATCTTTTTTGAGTTCATTTCAAAGGTTCTTTGAGGACAATAAATACAGTGAAACCTTGTGGTCATTGACGGGATATTAAGAACGTGTAAAAAACTGGTGGTTCTCCTGGGCATGATGGAATATTTGCTGTACGATACGGTGATGGTGGCGGTAAACCGAATAGAGGCACATGCAGTCTCTGTCTTTGTGCAGAAACGTTTGTGTTTTTAACTCGCGATGTGTTTGTAGGACGGCACGAACATTCCACTATTTTCTTAAGTGACTCTCTGTCAGCAGCTTTCTCCAAGTTCTGCTCCTGATTCGTTCTGTCGGGAATGAAAAGGTCCATTCAGGGAGAGCACAGGCTTCTCCTCACCGACACGAGCTTCAGAAACTCCACTAATAAAATGCACCGTTTCTCTACGCTGATGATAACGTTTTCAGCCCTGCTTGGTTTTCATTTTTAGCTCCATTCACTGTCCTAAAAATCAACTCACTGGTATTTTCAGAGGTTTATTGCTGTTGCTAGGTAGTCTGAATTGTATTATTTTGTTCACATAAAAACATTGTGTTTACAGGAGCATATGCTGACTGTAAATATGACAGTCATTGAAAAGAGCTCTAATGGTGTGTGAAGTGCAAAGAAACCACAAAGAGGAATGTATTTCACTTTAATTTCCTCCTAAGACAGCAGCTGCTTTGCCAGGAAGCTGAAGATAAGAAAAATAGAGAGTCTCTTGGCAGAAAAGGTACAGTGTGAGAAATTTATGGGCTGCTGAAAGGGTCACTTTAACAGATATTTTTAAATTGTAACACTATATCTCAGAACGAGTTTGTGTTTATTATACTGTACCTTAAAAAAATCTAAAGTGCTGATGTGTGAGCTTTGCATGGTGTTTTGAGTCTAACATTATCTAAATAGACTGGTGTGAGTTTTAAAAGCTGCAGTTTAATGTTCTCTAACTCGCGTAGATACACTTTTCATTCAACCTTTATTTATACAGGTTAGTCTCACTGAGCCTCATGGACTCATTTACAAGAGAGACCTGTTTTGAACAAAAAATGATGACAACAAAGACAATAATAGACAATCATAAAATCATATAAAATAAGAAGAATAAATGAAAGAAAATGGCATTAAAAAATAAACAAAAACAGCTAGATTGTAAGGAGATGTAAAATACTAAAAACAGGAACATGTCTGCATTGGTTTTTGCCATGAACTTAACAAATGTTTAAAGCCACTTAGAGAGGTCAAGGTCGAGAGCTTCAGATCTTTTTACAAGATATTCCAGGAAACAGGAGC
This sequence comes from Garcialebias charrua, assembly GCA_038048925.1. Taxonomy (NCBI): domain Eukaryota; kingdom Metazoa; phylum Chordata; class Actinopteri; order Cyprinodontiformes; family Rivulidae; genus Garcialebias; species Garcialebias charrua. The sequence goes on from JBBPBX010028545.1 coordinate 4,711, forward strand.
AGAGTAGGAGAAGGCCCTTTTGCCAAGTTCAGTCCTCACTGAGGGAACACTGCATGTAACAATGTCCTGAGAGCGCACGCTGTAGCTGCACTCATGCAGAGACATGTAGGAGGAGATGTATGAAGGCAACAAACCGAGAAGTGATTTAAAAGATGAACATGTACCAGTGAGAGAATCTATGTGAAGTTAATCATAACCAGTTAGCCAATGAATACAGTTTGCAGTGATGGGTACGGTAGTTACAGCCAGTCATGAATCTTAATGGACCGTGATAGACAGCGTCCAACATCTACAGTGTTCTTGTAGGAGCGTTCACGTAAATAATGTCTGTACTCGATGGAGGGAAGGAAAGTTGCAGTTACAAGGAGTTTCCTAGCATTCAGAGTTAAACAGGATTCTTCTTCTTCTTCTTTCAGCTTTTCCCTTTTCAGGGGTCGCCACAGCGAGTCATCCTCCTCCACCTCACTCTGTCCTCTGTCCTCACTCCAACTACCTTCATGTCCTCTCTAACTGCATCCATATATCTCCTCTTTGGTCTCCCTCTTTGTCTTTTTCCTGGCAGCTGCATTTCTAACATCCTTCTACCAATATACCCACTGTCCCTCCTCTGGACATGTCCAAACCATCTCAGTCTGGCCTCCCTAACTTTATCTCCCAGTTGTTCAACATGTGCTGTACCTCTGATGATCTCATTCCTGATCTTATCCATCCTTGTCACTCCTAAGGAGAACCTCAGCATCTTCATTTCTGCTACTTCCAGTTCTTTCTCCTGTCTTTTTGTCAATGACACTGTCTCCAGACCATACAACATAGCTGGTCTCACCACTGTCTTGTAAACTTTTCCTTTGACCTTTGCTGACACCTTTTTGTCACAAATCACTCCTGAAACTTTTCTCCATCCACTCCATCCTGCCTGGACTCTCTTTTTCACCTCTTTACCACATTCCCCATTTTCCTGGACAGTGGACCCCAAGTACTTGAAGTCCTGCACCTTTGTGACCTCTGCTCCTTGTAGCCTCACTGTTCCACTGGCCTCCCTCTCATTCACACACATGTACTCTGTCTTACTACGGCTGACTTTCATTCCTCTTCTTTCAAGAGCATACCTCCACCTCTCCAAGTTCTCTTCCACTTGTTCCCTGTTCTCACCACAGATCACAATGTCATCTGCAAACATCATAGTCCATGGGGATTCCTGCCTGACCTCATCTGTTAGTCGGTCCATCACCAGAGCAAACAAGAAGGGGCTCAGAGCCGATCCTTGATGCAATCCCACCTCCACCTTGAAGCTATCTGTCACTCCCACAGCACATCTCACCACTGTCCTGCTGTCCTCATACATGTCCTGTACCAGTCTAACATACTTTTCTGCCACTCCAGATTTCCTCATGCAATACCACACCTCCTCTCTTGGCACCCTGTCATATGCTTTTTCTAAATCCACAAACACACAATGGAGTTCTTTCTGACCCTCTCTGTACTTCTCTATCAACATCCTCAAAGCAAAGATGGCATCTGTGGTGCTCTTTCTTGGCATGAAACCATACTGCTGCTCACAGATAGTCACCTCTTGTCTAAGCCTTCCTTCCACAACTCTCTCCCAGATCTTCATCGTGTGGCTCATCAACTTAATTCCCCTGTAGTTGCTACAACTCTGTACATCACCCTTGTTCTTAAAAATGGGAACCAGCACACTTCTTCTCCATTCTTCAGGCATTTTCTCACCCTCAAATATTCCATTAAATATTTGAGTCAAAAACCTCACTGCCATCTCTCCAAGACATTTCCAAACCTCCACTGGTATGTCATCAGGTCCTACTGCCTTCCCCTTCTTCATTCTTTTCAGAGCTTTCCGGACTTCACCCTCACTAATCTTTCCCACTTCCTGGTCCACAGTTTCTATGACCTCCACTCTTCTTTCTCTTTCATTCTCTTCATTCATTAGCTCCTCAAAGTAATCCTTCCATCTTCCCATCACACTCTCCTCACTTGTTAGAACATTCCCATTCCCATCTTTAATAAGCCTAACCTGCTGCACATCCTTTCCAGCCTGATCCCTCTGTCTTGCCAATCGGTACAAGTCCTTCTCGCCCTCTTTAGTGTCCAGTCTCCCATATAACTCATTGTACGCCCTCTGCTTTGCCTTAGCTACTTCCCTCTTTGCTCTATGTCCCATCTCCTTATATTCCTGTCTCCTCTCTTCAGTCCTCTCACAGTCATATTTCTTCTTGGCTAATCTCTTTCTTTGAATGGCGTCCTGCACTTCACTATTCCACCACCAGGTTTCCTTATCATCCATTCTCTGTCCAGATGACACACCAAGTACCTTCCTACCTGTCTCTCTAATTACTGTTGCTGTAGTAGCCCAGTCACTTGGAAGCTCTTTCTTACCACCCAGAGCCTTTAACAGCTCGTCTCTGAATTTCTCACAACATTCTTCCTTCTTTAGCTTCCACCATTTGGTCTTCTTCTCTGATTTTACTCTTTTTCTCTTCTTCGCAACAACAGTCATTCTACACACAACCATCCGATGCTGTCTGGCCACGCTCTCCCCTGCTACAACCTTACAGTCTCCAATCTCTCTCAGGTTTCCTCTTCTACACAGAATGTAGTCGACCTGTGTACTCCTTCCTCCACTCTTATAGGTCACTCTATGTTCCTCCCTCTTTTGGAAATAGGTATTGACTATAGCCATTTCCATTCTCTTGGCAAAATCCACCACCAAAGTCAAAGTCAAAGTCAACTTTATTGTCAGAACTGCAATATGTACAGGACATACACAGGACCGAAATTGCGTTTCTCTCAGTCCCTCGGTGCAACAGTAACCATCTAAACACTAAACACTAAAACATTTAATAAACATAAGCATAAAATAGTAAAAAAGTGTAACACTGTCCTGAGTTTTTTCATAATAGTATAAAAGTATGAAAATTTACACCAACACTGAAACACCAAACACCCCTAAAACACCAAACACCCAATGAACATAAGCATAAAATGAAATAATAAAAGTGTAATACTGTCCTGAGTTTTTGCATAGTAGTATAAAAAGTATAAAACGTATATCTATAAAATAAACTGAAGTTTCTAGCGTTGACATTTGCAAAGAGTGGCACAGCAGCATATAAGTTAATGTACACAGTATATGTATGAGGTAGTTGATGTTGGTATAGAGGCAAAGTGGCATATGAAGTAAGGCACATAAGGCACATTTGGCATCCTTAGATAAGGCACTACAGTATCTGGGGTTGGGCGCTTGGGCGTTTGTCGGCTCGGCCTGGTGGCTGCCTGGTGGGGCTCGTGCCCTCTGGTCCGGTCGGGTCTGGGCCCGAGGGGTGGGCGTCCCCGGTGCCCGAGCCTCGGTGACCGGCCCTGGGGCTACGTCGGCGCAGCGGGCTCCGGCGGGGGCCTGTGAATTTGTCGCGGGCGACACCGGGGGGTCATTGTATGTGGTCGCTGGTAGGGGTTCGTCCAGTTCTTCCCCTTGGTAGGATCTGGGGAGTGGGCTAGTGGCTCGTCCTGTTCGGGCAGTCCTGGGGACTCTGGGCTCGGGGTCCTTCCTGGGGTCTTGGGCTTTGATCGCTCCTTCGTCTGCCTCGGGCTTTGGGGGGACGGATCTCTGATGCTTCACAGTCGCTACTAAATGTTCTATTGGAGGAACCTTATACACTTATGCATGCTCACAACCACACACAAATGGATGCAGGGATGTATATATATATATATGCAGATATGTAGATGGGTATATAAATGAATATAAAAGTATATGTATGTATACTACTGTATATATATATTCTGTAGATATGTAGATGGGTATATATATAAATGAATATAAAAGTATATGTATGTATACTACTGTATATATATTTGTAGATATGGGTATGTGTATTTATAGAATTCTACTGCAAGCTCATGAATATTATTAGTCTTTATGCATGTATGTTCCATTGTTGTGTTCTGTCATGTGCTTTGCAGGATTGTGGACGGAGGTTGGGTGTGTTTGCCTTGTGCTCTTTTGGTTGATAATTGTTGATTTGTTGCCTTACTTTCTCTTTTCTTTCTTTCTCTCTTAAAAAAAAAAATTGGAGTGAGAGGATGGCTAAAAGGTGTGAAGGGAGGCCATCTATAAATGGAAAAAAAAAACAAAAAAAAAACATGTGCTGTACCTCTGATGATTCATTCCTAATCTTATCCATCCTTGTCACTCCTAAGAAGTACCTCATCATCTTCATTTCTTCTATTTCCAGTGCTTTCTCCTGTCTTTTTGTTAATGCTACTGTCTCCAGACCATAAAACATAGCTGGTCTCACCACGGGTCTTGTAAACTTTTCCTGTAACCTTTACTGCCACCCTTTTGATGCTAATTACTCCTAAAACTTGCCTCCAACCAGTGTTAATTTTGACAGCTATTTTTAATTTAGTTTTAGTCTTAGTCATGTGACTAAAACATCATTTAGTTTTAGTCATTACTTAGTCATCAGAATTTTTTTTGTTTTAGTCTAATTTTAGTTGACAAATCAATGAAAACATTTAGTCGACTAAATCTACAGTCAATTAAGTCGACTAAGTTATACATAGTAAAAACTTTTCATCAATTCTCTGTAGTTACTAAAACAAAACAATGTTTTAACCATAATATTAATATTAATATGCAATACATACAACAACAAATAAAACTTTTTTCAAACATTATTTGTCTAACCTTGCTTTTAACAGTAAAACTACAAGCAGTACTTGAATCCAGTGTTAATTTTGACAGCTATTTTTAATTTAGTTTTAGTCTTAGTCATGTGACTAAAACATCATTTAGTTTTAGTCATTACTTAGTCATCAGAATTTTTTTTGTTTTAGTCTAATTTTAGTCGACAAATCAATGAAAACATTTAGTCGACGAAAATAATTAGTCAACAAAATTAACACTGCCTCCAACCACGCTATCCTGCCTGAACTCTTTTTTTTTTTTTTTTACTCTTTACTACACTCTCCATTTCCCTGGGCTGTTTTCCCCAAGTACTTGAAGTCCTGCACCTTTGTGACCTTTGCTTTTTGTAGTCTCACTGTTCCACCGGCCTCCCTCTCATTCACACACATGTACTCTGTCTTACTACAACTGGATTTAATTTCTCTTCATTCAAGTGCATACATACACCTCTCAAAGTTATCTTCCAGCTGTTCTCTGTTCTTATCACAATCACGTCATCTGCAAATGTCATAGTCGACAGGGATTCCTGCCTGACCTCATCTGTTGGTCAGTCCATCACCAGAGCAAACAAGAAGGAGTTCAGAGTGGATCTTTGATGCAATTCCACCTGCAACTTGAAGCTATCTGTCACTCCTACAGCACATCTCACCACTGTCCTATACTGTCCTCATACATGTCCTGTACCAGTCTAACATACTCATCTCCCACTCCAGATTTCCCCATTTCCTCGTACCACAGCTTCTCTTATTTTATGCTTGTTCTCTTCTTCACAACAGTTATGCTACACAACTCTGTCAATTGCTGTCCGGCCATGCTTTTCTCTGCCACAACCTTAGTTCCAATCTCCCTCAGGTTTCCTCTTCTACATAGAATTGAGTCTATCTATGTACTTTTGCCTTCACTCTTATAGGTCATTATGTTCCTCCCTCTTTTGGAAAAACGTGTTGGCTACAGCCTTTTCCATTAGCATGGCAAAATCCACCTCCATCTGTCTTTCCTGGTTCCTGTCCTTGATACCAAACCTACTCATAATTTCCACATCCCCTGTTTCCTTCACCAAGATGTCCATTTATGACTTCTTCAATTACCACTCTGGGAATATTACTTATAACTGTATCTCGACCCTTCTAAAAGTTATCTTTTTCTTCTACATCACATCCATCTTGTGGAGCATAACCACTAACAACATTTCTAATCAGACTTTCTACTTCTATCTTTAGACATGTCACTCTTGTTTCACCTCTAATTCATTATTTCCTGACATCTCTTTCAGGACTACCGGTATCTCTGCTCTATTTCTCGTTATATCCACACCATGGTTTAAATGCTGCTACAATGCTGCAAGCCTTGCTGCCGTTCTACTTGGTCTCTTGGACACATAAAATACCTTCCTTCTCTGCAGCATATCAGTCAGCTTTTTGCCTGTTAGTGTGTCCCAACATTTGGTGTTGCCACCTACAGTTCTATTAGGGGTTGAACGAGTACATAATTTTTAACTCGGCATTAACATAATAAAGCTCCAGTAGAACTTGAGTAGTTGATGATGTCATAGGATCTTAAGATGCTAACAATAAATAAATAAATAAAAATTAAAAACTCAAAAAAAGTATATTATTTACAACAACAACAAAAAAAGAAAAAAAAAACCATTGGGAGCATATATTATGCTCCTATCAGTTATCATACTACAAATAAGTCACAGGAAAACCAAAACTATTAGTTATTATTATTAATTTGCAAAAGTGAAAGCAACATGCAACATGTCAAAAACGAAACTTAAAAACAGAGGGGTGGTCAACCACCTTGCACCACCACCAGCGGTGGTGCACATTAAGTTTAGTTTTAAAGATGAATATGTTTATAGGTTTTTCATAGGTTTAGAGATTCATATTTTTTGCTTTTTGTTTGTGAAGCTGGTTCTGGTTCGGTCAATTGGACCCAGTGTTACACCATATTCTGTGGCTTGCAACAATGCATGCAACACCGCCCCTTATGGTCACAATATACTGTATGGTGGTCACATAATTTGGTGTAACACCGGTAGGGATGGGAATTGTTAAGAAATTATCGATATCGATTCCTTTATCGATATCATTTATCGATTCAATTCCTTATCAATTCTGTTAACAATTCTCATTGAGTTAGAAAAAAATATATAGTACACCATTTGTGTGCATGAAGTATTTAATGCTCTTTCACCAGAACAAAAATAGAACTTTTATGAAAAAATAATTCCTAATTAACATTACCGTATTAAGGGGCTGTCCATGGTTGGAATGGGTGAAAGGCTTCTATACAGTTGGACTTCTGTCTCTTCCTCAAAAAGTTCTTCTAGGGTTGTCTCTTTTTGCTGCTTTACAGGAGGCATCTGAAATTATTGACATAACCACAAGATTCAATTTTAAAATAAATAGTGTAATAATCCATGCAATCTATCATCTTTCATTACAAAAAACAAAACTTACATAGTTATCATCTTCATCCTCTTCTGCCTCCCTCTGTGTCTCTCCCTGGACCCAGCTCTGCCAGCTTCAGAAGAAATTCACCATTAAAAACACTGAGCAGCAAGAAAAGCTCTCACAACAGAAAGAGGCTACAATGAAACACACTGAACAAAAATATAAAACAACACTTTTGTTTTTGCTCCCATTTCTACGGTGGCATTTTTAGGTCTGTTGTGTGTTAATATCGTCATCCTGAAAGCTAAGTGTGCTAGCAACAGCCTCTGAGCCAGCCAGACTCCGGCAATCCTCGTCAGCTAAATGTTATTACATGAGATGGAGATTATTTATAAAATACAGTGGAAGCAGTATAGCTAAAAGGTAACAAGTGAAAGAATTTGACGTTACCTGCTGTAACATTTACAACGGAGGTGGACGCTTTCTCTCCACTTCCTTCTCCTCCAAGCAGCGTGTTAAAAACGGTACATTTCTTCAAAATCAGCGCATGCCGAGTGGCCAAATCTTCTGCATGTTCGACGTATTTCCTCCCTTTATCGTAATGGACGCGTTGCATGCGTTACAAGTAGTCCTGGTCTCATCTTTTTTCGTGAAATGAAGCCAAACGCTTGAGCGCTTCCTCCGCGACGCCATTTTGAACATAGATATCATATATAGACATCCACCTTATTCCTACGCCCCATGATGCCTTGCGCGAATTATGTGAACGACTTCCGCTGAAAGTCAGAACCGGCACTTTTGTTACACGCTAGCAACGCGCTAACCGGTTTTCGTCAGAGGTTTTAGGTCATAAAATATGTGGGAACATAAACTATCACAACTCAAATGTAGAGATATTGTTTTACCGCTACCTACAGCTGTTGAGGGGTGGGAGGACGACTTGAAGAAGTGGCCGAAAATAACGTACACTAGCATGTTTAGCTACTAGCATACTTAGCTACTTTGACAGTTGCTTCAGATGGCGAAGCGATGAGCAATCTGAAAAGCTCTGAAGCTTATTAGTATCTTCACATTAACAAGGTTGGTCCTGTTATGTTAAGAGAGGTGGGACACTTTATTTAAACAAACATAAAGCCCAGTCTAAGCATTAAAAATCCACATCTCCAGGTCCAGCTAACAATGATGTTGCTTTGGACTTTTGAGCTGCAAGATGTTTATCTGGACACCAACTGAGCACCTGGAGCTTGACATTTCTTTTGACAAATACTTTACTGATTCACAAATGAAGCACCTTGAGAACTTTTAATAAAATACAGTAAATGAAAACAAATAATGAAATAGACAGGAAACGATCTTTAAAAACTTGATAATGACAAAAGTGACATTTAGATAGAAACAGTAGTTTAATCCAAAATTAACTGATATAGTGCACACAAAAACCTAACCTTGTAAGAAGGTTAACAGTCAACTATTGTACATAACAAATGAATCATTTTAGCAAATACTTTTCTAATGTAATATAGTTAACATTGCATCCTTTAAAAAACATGTTGAGTTGTGTTACGTTTACAGCAAGTACACCAGTACTGTACATGTTTGAGAAAAATGTTTACATTTAATGTCTTCTCACTTCTCACTTGAAATAAGCTGGCATCCTTTGCGTGTGAATGCTGGAACGATTACATTGACACCATAGCTCTTGCAGCAGGTCCCTCACTGTGAAACCACGATCACCCATCACCTCATCTCCAGCACGCAGATAGTCCAGAAACCCAGAGTTCTGTGTTATATACCTGTCACTGCATTTACCACCATAAGCATCTGAAATAAACATGATTATTCCAGAGGGAGAAACAGCCAATAAATATTTCACAGTGTTATTTGCATGTATGATTCACTTCTGGAGTCCAAGTTTTTAGCTTTCTGCAAAACATGTTGCTTTAATTGTTTCACGGGGCAACCATAGAATAAGGTTGTTGGTTTGTTCTGACATTATGTCAATCCACATTCCAACAGTCATGCTGCATGTGACTGGTGGTGTTGAGCAGCTCCACACTCTCATCAAGCCCATCTGAAAGTAAGAGTACAGTATACAAACTTTAGGGTTCATTTATGAACACACACACACACACACACACCTATATTATATATATATATATATATATATATATATAATATATATATATAATATATATATATATATATATATATATATATATAAACACACACCTATATTATATATATATATAGATATATAGATAGATATGTATAAATAAACGCACACACAGCATACATATAGGTGCGTGTGTTTATTTGCCAGTTATGAACGAAAATATTAGTATAATTTAATTACTGACTACATAAAATCATAACACTAAAAGCTGTCTCTTAAATCATACCTGGTGTTCTCGATCATCTGGAGGATACAGAGTCTTTTTTCAGGTGGTTTCTCGTAGCCCAGCCACAAAGAAGGATGCAGGTTTTTGTTTTCGGAGCATGTTCAACACACACTAGTTGCAGCCACTAATTCAGCTTCGTGTGATTATTCATACAGCCATGAACAGCGCAACAGGTACCCGAGCTCCTCAAGACATCTTCGTGACAATATTAGCTCGAAATAACAGAAAACAGAACTTCAACAGAACTTCTACGATGCGCGCAGATTAGCAAGCAAACAACGAGGAGCCAATGCAAAAATTCTACTTCCGGGGTCAAACGGAAGTACGGCACATTATCGCTTCTACAGTGACACCCCCAAGAATAAGGTGGATAGACACCACCATTACTCGTCTCGGGCGCGGCGCATGTCTGTGATGTCAGCGCTTGAATACGTCACCACCATGAGTCTACAGAACCGGTAAGCTGAATCGTTAAGACATGCATCCTACAATTCCATGGAATTGGACTATTAAGAACCGGTTCTCTAACAGAACCGGTTCTCGGTTCCCATCCCTAAACACCGGTTCGCAACACGCTCCAAACAGGAAGTTGATACATTTTCTGTTCTGTAACTGTGACGTGATGACGTCACTACGAATACTTGACGTGAAATAAAAAAAAACTCGATGGATGTCCTAGGAATCGATGTGTAGATTACTCGAGTAGTCTGTTAAAACCTTAAGTTCTATATTCTTGACTTTCCTCTTCTCCATCTGTCTACTGACACATTTTCCTCCTTGTGATCTTCAATTAACAGTGGCACAGTTTCTGCCGGCACCCTGTGCTGAAGTGTTTTATGTCAGATGACCTTCCTGACACAACTCTCACCATTTATGAAAGTTGTTTTATATTTATGATATCAGGATTTATGATAACAGGATTTCTGCTTTTTGTAGATGGTGATTGCCAGACATATTGACAAATTTGAAAAACATCAGCAGCTGTTCTGGCCATTGTGAAGCTGCCTGGCGAGGGGATGTGTTGTTCTGTGACACTCAGACAGATGCTCTGTGAGCTGAACGTGAGCTGGACCTGATTCTTGAGAATCGCAGGTTACCTGCAGCTTCTTAATCTCGCTGGCAGGAAGGAATTGATCTTGGAGAAGTTTGCAAGCTTAGCTTGCCGGAGTTGACCTCAACAGCAGTTGTTATCTGAATCTGGCTCCCCCGTGTCGGCCTTGGAAGGCTGAATATCTCAAATTCTCCTGGATGTTATGTGAACAAAATACTCTACTCCCCCTTACTTGTCCCCTTCCCCAAGGACATCTGTGGACCTGTGTCATAGCTCTACCGAGCCAGCTGATAAATATTGCACCATCATCATGGACGCATCAAGTATGTGACGCGGAGGGACCTGAGCCCAAGCGTCAATATATGACGAGTAGGGAATGAGGACATGTTGGACTGAGGGGGCTATATGAGACAATGGCTGCGTCTCAATTCAGGGGCTGCATCCTCATGAGGACCCAGCCTAGCTGGGCCGAGTAGGCCACGCACTCACAAGACCGGGTGGGCTGAGCGAAACTGCTGAAATGGGACGGTCTAGCCTTCAGGTTTGCCGGCCTTGAAGTGGGTGGGGCGTTCTCTTGAAGTGGGTGGGAAGTTCTTGTGTGCGCGCTTGGTGTGTGTGGAAAGAGAAGGGACGCCGCTAAAATATATTAGTTAGCTGAATACATGTATATATATTAGTGTTTCTGAGTTTACTGTTTGTTAAGAACTGATTACAAATCAGCTTATAAGGGGCGATCTGTTAAAACCCAGAGTGGACCTACGAAAAAGCAAGTTGTCCAGTAGCTCAACTGGTTAATCAACCTGCGGTTGGTGCAGAGATACTTTTCTCGAAGCTGGTTCGAATCTCACTCGGTACGGTTAAAACTTATTTTACGTTTGTCTTTTATTGGATAAAAAAATGAGGACTGAGATTAAAAGGAAGGAGTTTGTGAAACTCCTTCTTTTTTTTTATCCAATAAAAGACAAACGTAAAATAAGTTTTAACCGTACCGAGTGAGATTCGAACCAGCTTCGAGAAAAGTATCTCTGCGCCAACCGCAGGTTGATTAACCAGTTGAGCTATTCGACAACTTCTTTGTAGGTCCACTCTGGGTTTTAAAAGATTGCCCCTCAGAAAATCCTTGCTACGCACGTGTAAAATAATCTGATTTGTAATCAGTTCTTCAAAAACAGTAAACTCAGAAACACTAATATACTGTATATTCAGCTAACACATTTTTTTTAGTAATTTCTGTAGTAAATTTTAATGAGATATATTCGAGCTGAGGTTGTTTGAGATGACTAAATAAAGGTTGAATGAATATTCGCGCTGAGGTTGTTGTCAGAACGAGCTGATGACTCAACAACACGCAGCAGCCCGACTCTGCACGCAGAAAGTCCCACCCCCCCGCGAAATCTCTGCTGGCGCTATGAATTCTGGGATAGCCTCCGTCTTGAAGGATTCACGAATGCATCCTTCGATTTCGGCAGGAAGTAGGCCGCATTCCTCGGCCGCATGAGGAGGAGTCTTCGAATTGGGACAGTCCTCCGCGCGGGGCAATGACGTATGCGGCCGACAAATGCGCACTCATGAGGATGCAGCCCCTGAATTGAGACACAGCCAATGTTCATGGACTTACTCCCGGGTGGCTATGTCACTCACTTGGACGGCCTGCACTGGAGCATCCCCCACTGCCCACTCCACCTCCACAGGCAACATCCTTGCTTTTTTTTTTTTTTTGTACTGAGGTTGTTGTTTTTTTGCATCTTCAGACTGTGTCCCATCCTGTTAGGGACACAGTAGCTGTGTTTCCATCCATTTTCATTTCGATTTTTGAGCTAATTTTTGAAATCTCGCAAATATGTAAATACAAATTAATGCGAAGCAGAAGTGTTTCCATCTGCTGGCTTGAAGCGCATCTACCAAGCCACGCACAGCGTCATTACGTCAGACGTCAGCGTCATTACGTCAGACGTCAGCACTGCGCATGTCTACAGTAAACAGGAAGTAGCAGTTGAAAACAGAACCTGGCCACACATCTCGTCAAAATGGAGAGAATATTTCAGGTACGTGTTGCTATCGGTCGAGTTGTATTTATTCTGTCATACAAACTAGTTTTAGCGATGTTACATGTTGTCCGGAGCGGAAACAGCTGATCAGTCACGTGACGTGAATGTTCGCTTCGGCAGCACGAGTCGGCAAATGTGTTTCCATCTGTCGCTGTGCGCATCTGCTCATTTTCGAACATCCCAAAAACCACCTCAAGCGAGCGTATAAACTTTTTGGCGAACTTGAGAAAGTAAATACGGATTTTGCCGTTTCCATTAAGCTTTTCTGCTGCGATACTTCAAAATGCGCACCTAGAAACCTTGATGGAAACACGGCTAGTGGGAGATCTGATTTTCCCCCCTCCTCTTTCCTCGTGTTTCCCTTTTCCTTATCTAACGAAAAGGGCAGCACCTCAGACGATGGCTGCAGCCTCAGGCACCCCGTCTACCCATGTTTGTCTTTTTGTTTCTTTGGACAGGCTGTACTTAAATGTAATTTCATTGTGCTTCTGTGCAATGTCAATAAAGGCATTCTGATTCTGAATAACCAGGCTTGGGACCAGCACAAAATAAACACTGGCTTGTGCTCCCCAGTGGTTGTTTTTATTGTTTATAGAATAAAGTGTTTTGTCTTTTGGATGTTTTCTTACATTACATTTCACTTTTTACAATGCATAATTTCAAATTTAATATCTGGAGTTTTGAGCATATTAAACATGCCTTTGAATAATATCTCTAATAACCCCTAATTAGTGTTTCTTTTATTAGAGCACATTGGGTAACATCCTGTAATGAGTGTCTTTCTCTATCTCCTTGCCTTTGTTTCTTCTTCGTTTTTTTTTGGTATGTGTTCCAGGCTCTTGTGCTCCATCTCAATATGCCACTTTCAGCCTTTCTCTACTTTGTCTTTCATCTCTTTTCTGTTAACCTCCTCTCTCATCTTCTGCAAGATCAGTACATGCGCTGTCTAACTGTGTCTCTGAAGGTTCACTTTCTCTTCATCTCCTGCTGAGCCTCTGTTCGAAAGTCTTTTTCTTTACATACTAAAATACACCTTTCATCAGGTGATGTAAATGACCCATAGTAGTTTGTACCCATACATTTCACAAACAGTTTGAATGAGAGCCACATGGTTGATATTGAAACCAAGAAAAAAAATACAGCAGCCATATTATTCACCTGCTGTGTTTATACAATCCATACACAAAGGCCATAGTTTGTCTTTCACTATGTTTTTGGATGTCCCTTTCTTTTTCATTTCCAGTCAATATTAATCAATAGAAAATTGGTACTTTGCTAACAGAAAATGAAAAGTAAGCATACACTCATACATCATTGAACTTGGTTCGTGTAGCCAGAACTTTTTTGGCGGGGTTGTTTTTATTCCTTGCTTCATTGCTTGTGTGCTTCCAGATGTGGATCAGTAAAGGGTTACTATAGTGACAACAAAAATAAACAGATCAAGAGATCTGTCATAAAAGGTAAATATATATATATATATATATATACAGTATATATATATATA
>JBBPBX010028546.1:0-25651 GCA_038048925.1 Garcialebias charrua
CACATGTACTCTGTCTTACTACGGCTGACTTTCATTCCTCTTCTTTCAAGTGCATACCTCCACCTCTCCAAGTTCTCTTCCACCTGTTCCCTGTTCTCACCACAGATCACAATGTCATCTGCAAACATCATAGTCCATGGGGATTCCTGCCTGACCTCATCTGTTAGTCGGTCCATCACCAGAGCAAACAAGAAGGGGCTCAGAGCCGATCCTTGATGCACTCCCACCTCCACCTTGAAGCTATCTGTCACTCCTACAGCACATCTCACCACTGTCCTGCTGTCCTCATACATGTCCTGTACCAGTCTAACATACTTTTCTGCCACTCCAGATTTCCTCATGCAATACCACACCTCCTCTCTTGGCACCCTGTCATATGCTTTTTCTAAATCCACAAACACACAATGGAGTTCTTTCTGACCCTCTCTGTACTTCTCTATCAACATCCTCAAAGCAAAGATGGCATCTGTGGTGCTCTTTCTTGGCATGAAACCATACTGCTGCTCACAGATAGTCACCTCTTGTCTAAGTCTTGCTTCCACAACTCTCTCCCAGATCTTCATCGTGTGGCTCATCAACTTAATTCCCCTGTAGTTGCTACAACTCTGTACATCACCCTTGTTCTTAAAAATGGGAACCAGCACACTTCTTCTCCATTCTTCAGGCATTTTCTCACCCTCAAATATTCCATTAAATATTTGAGTCAAAAACCTCACTGCCATCTCTCCAAGACATTTCCAAACCTCCACTGGTATGTCATCAGGTCCTACTGCCTTCCCCTTCTTCATTCTTTTCAGAGCTTTCCGGACTTCACCCTCACTAATCTTTCCCACTTCCTGGTCCACAGTTTCTATGACCTCTACTCTTCTTTCTCTTTCATTCTCTTCATTCATTAGCTCCTCAAAGTACTCCTTCCATCTTCCTGTCACACTCTCCTCACTTGTTAGAACATTCCCATTCCCATCTTTAATAAGCCTAACCTGTTGCACATCCTTTCCAGCCTGATCCCTCTGTCTTGCCAATTGGTACAAGTCCTTCTCGTCCAGTCTCCCATACAACTCATCGTACGCCGCTTTGCCTTAGCTACTTCCTTCTTTGCTCTACGTCCCATCTCCTTATATTCCTGTCTCCTCTCTTCAGTCCTC
This sequence comes from Garcialebias charrua, assembly GCA_038048925.1. NCBI lineage: Eukaryota > Metazoa > Chordata > Actinopteri > Cyprinodontiformes > Rivulidae > Garcialebias > Garcialebias charrua. The sequence goes on from JBBPBX010028546.1 coordinate 1,146, forward strand.
TCACTGTCATATTTCTGTCATAATTCAACAAAACCTTGAATTTTCATAATTGAGATGGTTTCATCTCACCTCAACTGTTGAAGATTATCTGAAACTACATTTTTGTACAACTGTACAAGCATAACTGTATTCAGGACAAGGGCCTGCCATATTGGGGGAAGAGTCAGGAACCTCACAGATTCATCCTGTCAATTATTGTACTCGGGGTTCTCTTCTAGTCCATGCTTGCTTGGACATAATTACCACATTATTAAGTTTCTATTGGTGTAATTATAAAATATATGTCGAAACTCTCCTGGCTGGCAGTGGTCAACATGCAACTTAACTTACCTATGATTCTAAAGGCATCGAGAAAAAAAAAGAAAAAAAAAAAAAAACAATAAAAGTTTAGCTTTTAAAAAATTTATTTATAAATTTTATCTGTAGGGAGGCTTTTTGAACCAGCCTCAGGTCTCTGCGTACAGTAAATCTGTGGACAGTAAACAGGATACTTTTTTAAATTTAGTGTAATGTTGTGCTGAGATGCTGACATTAGTTTCCTCCTCTACTTTAGCTCGGTCGTTCCATTAATCAAGTTGACAGCAGACCAAGTGGAGCTACAGGACACAAGTTTTATTGGACATTTTAACTACAAATTACAAACTTGAAGGGGTTGAAGAAGTTGGATTTTATCTCCTAATGGAAGTACGGTAAACAAAGAAATGAAAAAGAGGGGAAGAAAATACAGAAAAGGAAGATTTGCAATGAACTGTTAGAAACCATTCCTAGGTTGATGCTGTTGATTGTTCTGCACCTAATAGGATCTGCAATGTTCTAAAATAGTCTCTCAAAAATATACTTTTAGAAAAATTGTCATTGGCTGTAGTTTTAGTAGCATTGTAGTGCACAACAGCAACAAAAACATGCAAGATTTATTTTAAATGCAGTCTGAACTTACAGTGATCATTAATGTCAATTTGTTTTTCAGAAAATGTGCTTCTTCAAGGTCTAAAATGATAATGTCAAATAAAAAAATATTTGTTAATAAATATGCTGGTGAAGATTCTCAGTCGTCCAGGACATGATGAAATCAAAAAAGGCGTTCAATACAGGATCAACTGGACTTTATTTGTTGCAGAAAACGTTTCGACTTCTGTCCAGAAGTCTTTTTCAATTGAAAAAGACTTCTGGACAGAAGTCGAAACGTTTTCTGCAACAAATAAAGTCCAGTTGATCCTGTATTGAACGCCTTTTTTGATTTGTTAATAAAGACATTCTTTATTATTATTGTCCATTCAGTATTTCTCTTCGGGGGCAACCGTTAAATAAGGTACACTTGACAGTTTTTAATTTAAACTTTTATCGGCATCTTTATTAGCTTGGAGTAGTTCAAGTTTGCAAAAAATTAATGAAACATAAGAAAACAACAAATGTGTTAATAATTTTTAAACGAAAGGAACAAATTATGAGTATTGCAATTTTCTTTCTAGAATTTGATCCTTTTAGGAAAATAACCTGCATTTTGACCGTGTTGTTCGAATGAACTTGGTTAAAATATTGATTCATTCACACAGTGCACAAGTTTTTAAAACTTGTGATTTTGCCACAGATTTTGTGCTAACGGCAGGACTTCTGACAGCCACCCCATCTGGAACAAGTTAGTCATTGTACGTTTCTGTGCGCATACTGCTATACGTTATGTGTTTTGATGTGACAGGTGTGTCCAGGGTGTCTTATATCTGTTTTATTAAGTGTTTCCCATGAGTCGCTGGTCTCACAGCTAGTCTCACAAGGTGCTAGATGTGTGTTGCTGTCCTGTCTGCAGCTGAGCAAAGACACAAGGCATTATTAGCCAGGTGTTAGATTGGGGTTAACATCTTTTTTGCAAAAAAGGAGACAAGGGAATCTGTTTCTGCAAGAAATGTATTGAAATGTTTGTCTTTGTTATGCTACACAGACATTTTTCTGCATTTATTCACATATTTTGTATTCTTTAAGACATTTAGTGTCAAACTGGGTGAACTAGTGTATTCTGTGGCATTTATACTGGAAGAGACTTATGAGGCTGGAACACAGTCACATGTTTTACATCTCACATTCATGTCTGTTTACCACAGACGCAAAGGAGGTAGAGGTTAAAAGGTGAAAGGTGTTCACATTGTTTCTTTTTACTTTTGTGTGTGTGCATTTCATTCATTCATTCATTCAACCTTTATTTATACAGGCTAGCCTCGTTGAGTCACGGGGACTCATTTACAAGAGGGACCTGTCTCACTCACACCAAACAACCATCCACTCTCACACTCACACCTAGGGTCAATTTAGAGTCACCAATCAGCCTAACAAGCATGTTTTTTGGTCTGTGGGAGGAAACCGGAGTACCCGGAGGAAACCCACGCATGCACGGGGAGAACATGCAAACTCCACCCAGAAAGGCCCCGGACCGGGATTTGAACCGGCAACCTTCTCGCTGAGAGGCAGCAGCTCTACCAGTTGTGCCACCGTGCTGCCCAGATGGTGGTGTGATCAGCATGGTGGTGTGATCAAATATTTGGAGTCTCAAATGAGACAAGAAAATAAAAGGGAGGCCGCGGTATCCAAGCAAACCTTCAGTTTTACCGTACTTGCCATTGCACATGTCACTTTGCCGTATAAGTCACATCTATTATAATTCACCGCTGACAACCCGGAAAAGTAGACCGGTGTTGTGGCAAAAATCAATTGGCTGCTGTGCATGAGAGGACTTTAGCAAGAATTTAACAAGATTAACACTTTAAAACAATTATATGTTTGCTCGAAATTATAGTTAAGGTGTGTCTCTGTTTAACTTTTCCTTAATAAATGCACTTCAATGGTCAAATCAGCTGCATTTCCCCTGGGCGACATGGCGAAATGCAGCTGATTTGACGTTTGATCCAGGAGTTCTGGAGAGACGAAGGTGGCTTGGTATGGCAAGCCAACAGGGGCGCAACTACATATTTTTGAAGTGGATGCGAAAACATCAACGGCGCCTCCCCCCCTTTTTTTACCTGCCGCCTCATACAGCTTTCCTCCCTTAGTCATGCACTTAGAAAATACAGTAGCAATATTACAGATTTTTTTATGTTACATATTATATCAGGTGATCATTCCAATCATAAACAAATAAGAAGTTTAATAAAGTAAAAATATATAACAATAGTGGTAATCAGTGCTCAATATTTTATGTAGCGAAAATATGATTAATTAATTCAATTTATAACGCACTTTTCATTACTGAAAATCTCAAAGTGCTACACATATATTGAATGCTACACACATTCATAAACCGGTGGCGGCAGACTACCATGCAAGGTGCTTTCCAGTCCTACCGGGAGCAACTCAGGGTTAAGTGTCTTGCCCAAGGACACAACGACACATGGTGCGGGTCCCGGGAGTCGAACTGCCAACTTTCCGATCGGGAGACGACTCCCCTTACCACTACGCCACGGCCGCGACCGAAATCTTAACAGCCTGCAGTCCATGTCAGAGTTTTAACATTTATGACATTTAAACTGTTACTTTCCGTGAAAGAAGACAATGAAAGATGGTCATCAGAAATTCAAACCATCATGGTATACAGTATAGGTTTTTGTTGCCTCCCTAATGTAATTATTCCTACCTGATGTCATCACTTGTCTCCTCTATCACTGACCTCGTGTCTGTCTCCTTCACCCTTTGTCTGTGGCATTCTGCACTGTCATATGGTCAAAAAAGCATTATATATTAGTTGTAAAAATTACAGATCTTAATACAGTTTAAAAAAATAATGTTTACATGTTATTGCTTGGGATTAAGTAGCTGTTCCCTCACTTCCACCTGCATTAGACCAACCTGTTGCCTTCCCCAGTCTGTCCTGATTCCTCTGTCATCTTCTCTTCCTTCTCTCCATCCTCACAGCTGAATGACATTAATTTTGTGTTAAGTAGGTTTAAAAATACAGCAGTCAAACCACAATAGAAATGAAACTTTAACTTAAATGATCTCCTTGTTGGATAACAGTTACTGACTGGACATTTCATCTGATCTGACTTACCAGATACATCACAACACACACCACTGTACTGATATTAAATAAGACATTTAAACTCAACTGTCCCTCTGCCAAAAAGGTTGGTAACATGGGTCACCAACCTTTTTGAGTCTCAGCGCTATAGTGACACTGAGGACTAATTTGTCTGATACACACATAAACTTGTACAACTCATCTTTAATTAAAGAATCAATAATAATAAATGTACAGTACATATGAGTGAATAAATTGCAGCACTGCATTGGAGCATAGCTGGGAACTGCCACCACAACAGTTTAGCTTTCCTGTGTTAATATTTCCTGAGTTTTATTTAGGTAATTCTTACACTTGTGTGTGGATGTGTGTGTGACATGTATCAAATATTCATAAACATATTAAACAAATCACGTCTATAGGGGAGGCAACATTTATTTAACAACCAAATATGGGACGATTCCTATTAGGCTAGCTTTAGCTAACCTGAATATTTTACAAGCCTCCTGTCCTGCTCATACACTGACTGTACTTACCTAATAACTTTTAACCATATTGAAAGACTTTTTTTTAACCTTGCCAACAACTTCCTTCTCCCTTTTTCTGTTTTGCGCCCTGGATTAAAAAAAAATTCTGCCGCTCCAGTGCACGAGTGAAAAAATTAATTAATAAATAACGCGCCTGTGGGCGCGTGTTCATAGCAGCACCTGTGTGTGAAGGGAGAGCAGAGAGATAGGAGGAGGGAGATGAGGGAGCAGGGGGGGAGGGGCGCCTAATCAGTGCTGTTCCCCTGTTATTGTCATTTCATGCAGTTAAAGAAAATGCCTGCTAGAAAAACTTTTTTTTTCTTCTAGAGACGGTTTTGACGCCCCCTTAAGTGCAACGCCCCCATGTGGTGCATCCACGGCATAGTGGCCACTTGCGCCACTGCAAGCCAAGTGTCTCATTAATAGCCACTTTTACCTATTAATGAGACACTTGGCTTGCCATATTGCTCGAACGCTCTCTAGCTAATGAAAATGTTAGTGTTCAATATTTTCTATGTGAGAATGAATGAAATCGTCAGATCTCAGCCAAAATTTGGATTATAAATACTGTATGGGGAAAAAACATAAATAAGTCGCTTCACTGTGTAAGTTGCAAGGCATGCTAGTTTATGCAAAAAGGTGCCAATTATACAGCGAAAAGTACAGTAATTGTAAAATAAAATATACGCAACAAAATGTGCATTCACTGAAATAAAATAAAATATTCACTTTAATTACACGAGGATGTTAAAGATGTTCATGCATCGATTAAAACTTTTTTTTTGTATCCCCAGCCTTCGGTGAACAAGTGCCAACTACCTTTAAACATGTTTTAAATGTTCAATTCTTGTCTTTGCGGACCATTGTCCTGTATGTTTTAGATGTTTCCCTCCTCTTCAGCATGTCTTCAAATTCTGCAGAAGGCTATGTATCAGCCATTCATTCAAATCAGTTTTGTTAAAGCAAAGAAACATTAAAAACATGAAGCCCTCAAGGACCAGGATTGGGCACTGCTGTTTTAAATGTTAAAATTTTCTCCTGGATTACCAATCACGTAGCTGCCTCAGGCATTATCCACAGTTTACATTCAACGATTCCAAGTAAACGTGCACTGTCTTGCTCTATATTACATTTTTCTGCTTCTTCAATTTGCATGTTTCTCTTGGAATCAGATCAGCTCAAAAGGCCTCGAACGCTGTTCATCTGTATATTGGATTGTAAAAAAACAACAAGTTGCAAAGAAATGCTCAGGTTTTAGGTGAATGTATTTATTCTAGAATTTCTGCATATAATATATATTCACATCATCTGCAGACTGCAACTTTTGTCCATTTACATACAAAAAGTCATCACTTTATTCATTTATTTTTTGTGATATTTGTTTAAAATGATGCCAGTTTTAACCACAATAGGTTAGGTGGTTAGGTGAAGTCGATACATGCACTGTGCACTTAGTGAAACTGTTTTAGAATGTAAATATTCTACATCCATTAAAATGTATCAATTTATGCATCAGAGAGTTTATACACGTTTCCACAGAAAGGTGGAAAGTCTAAATATTTTTAAATAAAAACATTGCTTTATTGTAACCTAGCATTAATAAGTAAACCAAGTATTTGCACATATGCAGCAGCTGCTCACATTTTTCTACTATTAAGACTAATACGTTGAAGATGTTGTTAAGTTTAAAAGAGCTCTGGGATCTAAGAGGTTTCATTTACACAAAAAAAAGTTTTGTCTGTTTTATGGTGAGAGAATTAGGGAAATGTCTCTCTTCTTCTTTGACAAGAATTTCTTGCCATGACTTATTCTGTGATGTCTGGAAATCAGCCAAGAAATCCGCCTCATCTGAGGATCAAACAGCAGCAGAGACCAATGTATCCAGCTATTCTGGGCTCCTACGTGCACATTATTGTGTGAATCGTGCATGTGTTGGTCCTTTCTTCCTGTTAACATTATGAAAATGTTTTTTTCCTACTCATCTTTGGTTGTTTCTACTGGAAACACTTTTATGTTTAACGTTGCCTCTCTCAAACATGTTTAATACTCAAAACACATGCACGAATGCCAACGATTCACATGCATTTCTTTTTTCGATTCACGTTAGGTGGACAGTTCAATTGGACCCAGCTTCATTGTGATTTACGTTGGCAGTGAGCACAAAGTCAAAATCCTTTAAGCTGCCAGAACTTGGACTGTCAGTGGTCTTTCCTAATGTTTCACAAACTCTTTTTCTTTGGTAAAATAAACATTACTGTACATAAAACTAGTTTTGTGGTTAGGAATATTTCAGGACACCCAATAGTTTGACCTGTCAACATTATTATGAATGTTAGTGCATTTTTAATTTATTTTCTTTGTTAAAGTTATTATCTGTGATAGACAAGGTAATGTCGGCAATGGTTATGCCAGTTTAATGAATCACAGCAACGCTAGAGTCTTCCAGTTACATTTTCCTAAATGTTGGAGAAAAATATTCTCGCTTTATACAAAAAAGGTTCAATCATTTCATCTGGACTAGTTTCTTTGAGGGAGAAACTTTTCGTCGTCCATCCGGAAAACTTCATCAGTCTGTGGCCTGCCAACCAGATCTGTCCCACAAGTCGCCTTCATTGTTGTGTTTGAAGCCAACCTCCTGTTGGAATCTTAGAAGCAGGCTTTAAACACATGCAGAAGGACCCATCTGTCCAAAACACTCAATCATCTTGATTAACAATCAAATGTTTTTAGGCCAGAAGGCGATACTGCTCACAGAAACAGCCTAAAGACACCAAGGCCAAAATGGTTCAGTAAAAGTTTTGTAGGCTCAATCATCCAGGTAGATAACACAAAAAAGGTTAAATCATTTCATCTGGACTAGTTTCTTAAACGTCTTCTGTTACAAATAAAGTCCAGTTGTTTTTGCATTGAATGTTTTTTGAATCTATCTCAGTAGTACACTATGTTATGCATGTATCAGTGCACCACATAACCTGAGGGTTCTTCACTTCCACGCTTCTGAGATACACTTTTTATATTCCTCCCTCAACATTACATTAGTTAACAACAACAAAAATCTAATTTTGATTCAAACTCTAATGATTCATGTAAAACTTGATACCCCCCCCCCCACACACACACACACACACACCACCACCACCACCAGTTTTATTGTAAAACTTGTGGTTTTGCACTCAACTTTCTGAACTCAGTCATTCAACCTTTAGGTCTATCGTAATGTGAGTTCCCTTTCAGTTCGGTCTCTTGGTGCAACATACTTGCTATGGGAATTGCGCCCCCGCGCGATTACCTGAAGGAATACAATCACGCCTTTTACGGCAGGGGGCGTCACCCCGCGTCAGAGGTACTGCCTTTCAGGTACTTAAGCGACTGACGCCCCTCCATCTTTCTCTTTTTGCCCTTCACCTCGCTGAAACAACTGAACCCCGCGGGACCTCTCTGTTGTCGTGTCGCTTGATTGAGGTGAGCTAGCTAGCTCCCTACACTAAGCGTACAGAGAGAATTTTCCTGCGTACTGCTGGGCTGGCGAAAGCAAGTCCAGCATTTTTCTACTTACCCAAAGTTTTCTTCTCTCCCCAGCTTCGCTCGACGACGCTAACTGCGTCACAACCTTCTGCTAATCCAACTAGCAGTCTACTAGCGAAAGCAAGACGACGGAGAAGACGGCTTCGAACAAAAGGAAACTAGGACCAACTTCTACTCTTCTCGTCTCCGGACATGGCTCCCGAGAAGGGAAAACGGAGGACAAAGAAGAAGAAAACCAGGACGACGAGTCCTCGCTCGCGCCCATGCCCCAGCGGCTGCGGCTACTCCCTTTCGGCGACGGACACCCACGAGGCCTGTCCTGTCTGCCTAGGGATCCTACACGCGAGGAAAGCGCTGGAATCCCCCGACTCCTGCCCCCACTGTCGTCGAATGACGGCCACAGTGAGGAAACGCCGCGTGATCCATCCATCCATCCATTTTCTTCCGCTTATCCGGGGTCGGGTCGCGGGGGTAGCAGCCTAAGTAGGGAGGCCCAGACTTCCCTCTCCCCAGCCACTTGGAGCAGCTCCTCTGGGGGAATCCCAAGGCGTTCCCAGGCCAGCCGAGAAACATAGTCCCTCCAGCGTATCCTGGGTCTTCCTCTGGGTCTCCTCCCGGTGGGACATGCCCGGAACACCTCACCAGGGAGGCGTCCAGGAGGCATCCTAACCAGATGCCCGAGCCACCTCAACTGGCTCCTCTCGATGTGGAGAAGCAGCGGCTCTACTCCGAGTCCCTCCCGGATGACTGAGCTTCTCACCCTATCTCTAAGGGAGAGTCCAGACACCCTGCGGAGAAAACTCATTTCAGCCGCTTGTATCCGAGATCTTGTTCTTTCGGTCATAACCCAAAGCTCATGACCATAGATGAGGGTGGGAACGTAGATCGATCGGTAAATTGAGAGCTTTGCCTTTTGACTCAGCTCTCTCTTCACCACGACAGACCGGTACAGCGCCCGCTTCACTGCGGACGCTGCACCTATCCGCCTATCGATCTCACGCTCCAGTTTTCCCTCATTCGTGAACAAGACCCCGAGATACTTAAACTCCTCCACTTGGGGCAGGACCTCCTCCCCGACCTGGAGAAGGCATGCTACCCTTTTCCGGCTCAAGACCATGGCCTCGGATTTGGAGGAACTGATCCTCATCCCGGCCGCATCACATTCAGCTGCAAACCGCTCCAGCGAAAGCTGTAGATCACGATCTGATGAAGCCAATAGGACCACATCATCTGCAAAAAACAGAGAAGCGATTCTAAGGCCACCAAAACGGATCCTCTCAACACCTTGGCTGCGCCTAGAAATTCTGTCCATAAAAGTTATGAACAGAATCGGTGACAAAGGGCAACCTTGGCGGAGTCCAACTCTCACCGGAAACGAGCCTGACTTACTGCCAGCGATGCGGACCATGCTCTGACACCGGTCGTACAGGGACCTAACAGCCCATATCAAAGGGCCTGGTACCCCATACTCCCGGAGTACCCCCCACAGAACCCCCCGAGGGACGCGGTCGAATGCCTTCTCCAAGTCCACAAAGCACATGTAAACTGGTTGGGCAAACTCCCACGCACCCTCCAGGACCCTGCTGAGGGTGTAGAGCTGGTCTAGTGTTCCACGACCAGGACGAAAACCACATTGCTCCTCCTGAATCCGAGGTTCGACTATCCGACGGACCCTCCTCTCCAGAACCCCTGAATAGACCTTACCAGGGAGGCTTAAGAGTGTGATCCCCCTATAGTTGGAACACACCCTACGGTCCCCCTTTTTGAATAGGGGAACCACCACCCCAGTCTGCCAATCCAAGGGAACTGCCCCCGATGTCCACGCGATATTGCAGAGTCGCGTAAGCCAACACAACCCCACAACATCCAGAGCCCTAAGGAACTCAGGACGAATCTCATCCACCCCCGGAGCCCTGCCACCACGGAGCTTTTTAACCACCTTGGCGACCTCAGCACCAGAGATTGGAGAGCCCGACCCAAAGTCCCCAGGCTCCGCTTCCTCAGTGGAAGACGTGCCAGTAGGATTGAGGAGGTCTTCGAAGTATTCCGCCCACCGACTCACAACATCCCGAGTTGAGGTCAACAGCACGCCATCCCCACCATAAATGGTGTTGGTCGCGTACCGCTTTCCCCCCCTGAGACGCCGGATGGTGGACCAGAATCGCCTCGAAGCCGTACGGAAGTCATTCTCCATGGCCTCTCCGAACTCCTCCCACGCCCGAGTTTTTGCCTCAGCAACCACCCGAGCCGCATGCCGCTTGGACTGCCGGTACCTATCTGCTGCTTCCGGGGTCCCACAGGCCAAAAAGGCCCAATAGGACTCCTTCTTCAGCTTGACAGCATCCCTCACCGCCGGTGTCCACCACCGGGTTCGAGGGTTGCCACCACGACAGGCACCAACAACCTTGCGGCCACAACTCCGATAAGCTGCCTCGACAATAGAGGCGCGGAACATGGCCCACTCGGGCTCAATGTCCCCCGCCTCCCTCGGAACGTGTTCAAAGCTCTCCCGGAGGTGGGAGTTAAAGCTCCGTCTTACGGGAGACTCTGCCAGACGTTCCCAGCAGACCCTCACAATACGTTTGGGCCTGCCAGGTCTGACCGGCATCCTCCCCCACCATCGGAGCCAACTCATCACCAGGTAGTGGTCAGTTGACAGCTCCGCCCCTCTCTTCCGCGTGGATACGTTGGCCAAATCTATGGCAAGGACCGTGGCAATGAAGGTTGCACGTCGCACTAACCTGCCTGCTCCAGAACCGGAGCCTGAAAACGTGGACCTGGAGTGCAGTGGCCGGGTCGGAGAGGACAACATGTCGGACTCCTCTCTTGCCGTCGACGAGTCGACGTCAGAAGTGTCCGACATAGACGCCGACCATGGTGACAAGGGAGAGACCATTCACTCCTCCCAGAACCTGGCGCACAACCTTCCGGAACCGGACTTGTCGGTGCCTGCCCTGTTTAACTTGTGCCATAGGGCCGCTGATGCCCTGCAGGTCACGTGGCCGGACCCCATGCCTCGCCAACAGGCTACGAGGCTGGCGGGAAACTATTTCTACGCGAAGCAACCGACAACGTCGCAGAAAATGCCAATTTTTCCGGACTTTCTAACGGAACTCAAACGCTCCTGGGTGGAACCCAGGGCTCCCATCATGCTACCATTGTCCCGACTCTTGGATGTTGTGGGAATGGAGGCTCTGGGCCTTGCCAGCGCACCCCCAATAGAGGAGTCTCTGGCGGCTCACCTGGCCCCCACAGCCACGGGGATGAAACCAACGCTGCCCAGCAAAGCCTGTCGCGCTTCGGAGAAACAACTCGAGAGGTGCTACAAGGCCCAAGGCCTCGCGGCTCGCAATGAATACGTCGAGCATGGTACAGGCCTACCTGGCAGAAAAACTACAGGATATCCAGCTAACAAAGGACGAGCAAGCCACAACCGAGGCCATAGAGGAGGCCCGCCGTGCCTCAGACCTCGTGCTCAGCATGATGGGGACAGTAGCTATTTCCCAGGGCAAAGCAATGGCAGAAATAGTTGTCGCCCAGCGCCATCTTTGGCTAACGCTGTCGGACCTCCCGGAAAACCAAAGGTCCACCTTCCTACAGCACCCGATCAAGTCGATGGGACTCTTCGGAAGAGCTCTGGAACGTGTCCAGACAAGGCTGGAACAAAGACGCAAACAAGCGGATGCCCTCCGCAAGGGTTTGCCAAGGAAAAAATTTGCCCCACCATCGGAAAACACGCGTGGTCTCCCATGAAAGAGACCATCTGGGGACTGTGAGGCTTCTCAGTACCGTCCGAGTGCTGCTTCGACCTCTTCCTACGGAAACCAGTTCCGAACCTGATGAACCAGGACGAACTGAGAATTTTACAGGTTTGTCCGCCCACGAGGTATGGGAACCTAATTTTCTGGTCCCAGTCTCTGCTTGTAGAAAATCACAAGGAGCTGGTGACATGTGTGCGCGCACCAAACATGACTCGCCTACTGTATATGTAAACAAAACAGACACTGTTTCAGGCATGTACAAAAATAAAAGTACCAAAGCACAGACTGCCCTGGTTCTTGACTCAAGTCCCATTTTTATAAAACCCAGACCTCACGGTCGAACTATGAACCACAGTAAGATACACGAGATTCGCCAAATACGGCCTGATCTCGCAATATCTTCTGTTAAGCTGAGCAACCTGCTTGAAAAGGTACGTGAGGGGTCAAAGGTCACCCCTCAGAACTGAAACACGAGGAGCTACAATTCAACATGCCATCCAGGCTCAGCACGCATGCGCAGGCCTGGGAGGCATGTCTTCCAAATGATTGGGTCATGACAACAATACGTCACTGGCTCAAGTTGCAGTTCTCAAAGTGACCGCCCCGTTTCTCAGGGATGTTGCAATCTAAGATCAACCCTGCACGCGCGCACGTGCTAAGGGAGGAAGTTTCAACAATGCTGAAAAAGGGAGTGATTAGTTTGGTCTCAGGATGTAAACTACGCTCCGGACTCTACAGCAAGTACTTCCTGGTGCCTAAAAAGGACAGTTCCTTGAGACCGATTCTGGATCTCAGGACTCTCAATAAAAGAATTAAAACTTTCAAGTTCAGGATGCTTACACTGCGGCAAGTTCTCCAGTCTGTGAGACCAGGAGACTACGCATGTACAGTGGATTTGAAAGATGCCTATTTCCATATAGGCGTGTGGAGGAGACACAGAAAGTTCCTCCGTTTTGCATTCGAAGGTAACGCTTATGAATTCAAAGCCTTGCCCTTCGGTTTAAAGACTGCTCCGCGTACATTTACTAAATGTCTGGATGCAATCCTGACCCCTCTTAGGAATCAAGGACTCAGGGTCTTGAATTACCTGGACGACCTGCTAATTCTGGCTGGAAGCAGAGACCAGGCACTGTCACACTCCCTTGAGGTGATCTCTCACCTGGAGTCTCTTGGTTTTTATCAGAAACCTACAGAAAGGCAATCTGACCCTGTCACGGGTTACCGTATTTCTGGATGTACAGATTGACACTGTCCAATACAGAGCATGGCTCTCGAAGGAGAGAGTCTCCTCCATTCGCCATTGCCTGGGAAGATTTAAACTGGACCAACGGGTCCCTGTGAAAACCTGACAACGCCTGTTGGGCCTCTTGGCGGCAGCCATTCCTTGTGTGCCACATGCAATATTGAAAATGCGGGCCATACAGGTATGGTTTAACCAACAAATACAACCTGCTCTGCCCAGACAAGCAGAAAAGGTTAAAATAGACCCAGAGTGTCTAAAGGCCCTGGGACCTTGGAGAGATCCGTCCGTTTTCACGGAAGGGGTCTCACTGGGAAGGGTGTCGTCCCGTGTAGTCATCACGACGGACGCCTCGAAAACAGGATGGGGAGCGATCTGCAGGAACCAGAATGCCCGCGGCCTTTGGAACAAGCAGGAAGCCAAATTACATATTAACTTCCTGGAATTACTGGTCGTATTCCTGTCATTAAAATACTTCTTCAGTAAAGGTCTGGTTACCGGACATCATATCCTGGTGAAATCAGATAACAGGACCACGTGTCCTTCATCAACAGAGAAGGAAGGACGAGATCCCGGGCCCTCCTTGATCTGACACGGAGGAGGCTCACGTGGTGTGCTCCAAGAGTTCTGTCCCTTAGGGCAACTCATGTCCCCGGTGACCTGAATTATGGAGCGGATGCCCTTTCAAGAGGGCCTCTGTTGGCGTCGGAATGGAGCCTGAACCCACGGATCGTGGAACAGGTATGGTCACGTTTCGGCAGAGCCTCTGTGGACTTGTTCGCCTGCAGAGTTAGCTCACACTGTGACCTCTATTTCTCCCTGAAGGAGACAGATGCTCCATTGGGAATAGACGCTCTGGCACATGATTGGCCAGCAGGAGTGCTCTACTATGCCTTTCCACCTGTCCCTCTGATTGGGGCGACATTGGAACGGGTAAGACGGGGAGCTCTCTCCTTGATCCTCATAGCTCCCAGATGGCCACAGAAACCGTGGTTTCCGGAGCTGATCTCAATGTTATCAGGATCACCATGGCAATTGCCTCCTCACAGGGACCTACTGACTCAGGCACGTGGACAGCTTCTACATCCACGTCCAGGGTTGTGGCAACTCTCAGCCTGGCCTCTGAGAGGTAATGGCTGAAAGCCTAGGGTTTTGGTTGCTTTGTCCCGACACAAGCAGCAATAACATTCACAAGGGTTTCCCTTGATGCTTATGTTTTTTGCCTGGGAGACGTATAATGGAAAGGTTTTCCCTCTCCTTGTCTGATCTCCTACATCAGGATGGGCTCCACTTGTCAGTCGAGCCGTGAAAACAACAACAAAGGAGGAAAACATTGCTCCTCCTGCTCAAAAGGGAACAGGAGTCGATGAGTACTCATGCTACTGAAGCACGCTTGGGCTGTTTCTAGTTAGTGTTATATAAATGGTCATGTGAGACATCATGTGAATGTCTCTCATATTTGGCCTTTTTTCCTCTTGGCATCTGCTCTCTTCATTCCTTGTAGTAAGCAGCTAAGAGATGCCCGTCCCTTAGGATGGAGGTTCTCACATGCATTTTGCTGAGCATTTCAAGGGCGTGAATGAATTACGTTCCCATAGCAAGTATGTTGCACCGAGAGACCGAACTGAAAGGGAACTGAAAGTTATGCACCATAACTCATGTTCCCTGAAGGAAGGGAACGAGGTGCAACTTAGCTGGCCCTTTTCAATGCTGGAAGCTCGGTGAAGTGCAATTTCTGAGGAAGATAAAGGGGCGTCAGTCGCTTAAGTACCTGAAAGGCGGTACCTCTGACGCGTGCCTAAAAAGGACCGTTCCTTGAGACCGATTCTGGATCTCAGGACTCTCAATAAAAGAATTAAAACTTTCAAGTTCAGGATGCTTACACGGCGGCAAGTTCTCCAGTCTGTGAGACCAGGAGACTATGCATGTACAATGGATTTGAAAGATGCCTATTTCCATATAGGCGTGTGGAGACCCTGAGAAAGGACCCTGTTGCTCTGTCCCGACACAAGCAGCAATAACATTCACAAGGGTTCCCCTTGATGCTTATGTTTTTTGCCTGGGAGACGTATAATGGAAAGGTTTTCCCTCTCCTTGTCTGATCTCCCACATCAGGATGGGCTCCACTTGTCAGTCGAGCCGTGAAAACAACAACAAAGGAGGAAAACATTGCTCCTCCTGCTCAAAAGGGAACAGGAGTCGATGAGTACTCATGCTACTGAAGCACGCTTGGGCTGTTTCTAGTTAGTGTTATATAAATGGTCATGTGAGACATCATGTGAATGTCTCTCATATTTGGCCTTTTTTCCTCTTGGCATCTGCTCTCTTCATTCCTTGTAGTAAGCAGCTAAGAGATGCCCGTCCCTTAGGATGGAGGTTCTCACATGCATTTTGCTGAGCATTTCAAGGGCGTGAATGAATTACGTTCCCATAGCAAGTATGTTGCACCGAGAGACCGAACTGAAATGGAGGTGCAACATAGCTGGCCCTTTTCAATGCTGGAAGCTCGGTGAAGTGCAATTTCTGAGGAAGATGGAGGGGCGTCAGTCGCTTAAGTACCTGAAAGGCGGTACCTCTGACGCGGGGTGACGCCCCCTGCCGTAAAAGGCGTGATTGTATTCCTTCAGGTAATCGCACGGGGACGCAATTCCCATAGCAAGTATGTTGCACCTCATTCCCTTCCTTCAGGGAACATGAGTTATGGTGCATAACTTTCAGTTTTCAACCAGTTGTAACTTGTAATTTAGGGAAAAAAAATAATTTTTTTTGGCATGTTAACCTGTTCATGAACTTTTGAGCCATTATTCAAAACACTGCACCTTCTTGTTTCAAGCAACAAACAAATTAATAAATTCAGAAGGACATCTAAGACATTTAAGACTGGAATGAAGTGTGTGTAAGTGTATGATCTGTTTCTTGTTGCTGCGTTCATCTGTGACTATCTGCGTTCATCTGTGACCATCTGCTCATGTTCGTGCTGCTGTTTATAATGATGTTTTTCTACTACATTAGGGCTTAGTGTATTACTAGCTGATGTCTCTCTTAGTTAATCCTAGATGTTATTATTGTTTTTCTCTTGCATTTGTTGTTGGATGTAACTGGGACCCTGTGTACATAATCTCGTTTTCAACACATGTACTACATGCGGTGCAAATGACAATAAATTCTCTCTGACTCTGACTATGTTGATGATGTGAACAGATCATATGATGAGTTTATGAATATCTTGGAAACTCTGTATGAAAAGAATTGTGTACAAACAAATTATACAAAGAGAAATATCGTTGACCAACCATGGATGACAAAAGGGTTGAGAAATGCTTGTAAAAAAATAATTATTTGTATTCATGTTTCTTGAAATTGCGAAGTCAGAACGCTGAAGAAAAATATAAAAAGTATAAAAATAAATTAGTAGGGATTATAAGGAAACATAAGAAAGAATATTATAGTAAATTATTAGATAAAAGTAATGGTGATATGAAAGCAACATGGCGAGTAATGAATAGTGTTATGAAGAATCATAAAGCAAAAACTAGTATTTCAAAATATTTTGTAAAAGAAAAAGATGAAGTTTATGATGAAAATGAAATTGTCAATGGATTTAATCAATATTTTGTGAATGTTGGATCAAGCCTTGCAGCTAAAATACCAAAAGTAGATAATAATGTGAGCCATTCAATTACAGGCTGTGCAAACAGTATTTTTCTAAATGGAACTAACAAAGAGGAAATAATGAAGGTAGTAAAAAATCTTACAGACAAGAGATCAAAGGACTGGGTGGACATGGATATGATGTTTGTAAAGGATATAATGAACCATGTTATTGAGCCGTTTACATATATATGTAACTTATCATTTTCAACAGGAATATTTCCAGATAATATGAAAGTAGCTAAGGTAGTTCCTCTTTTTAAAAATGGTGATAAATGTGTGTTCAACAATTATAGACCTATATCCTTGTTACCACAGTTTTCTAAAATTCTTGAAAAACTATTTGTGAACAGACTAGATCAATTTATAGACAAACAAAATATTCTAAGCAACAGTCAATATGGGTTCAGAGCTAAAAACTCTACATCAATGGCTCTCATGGAATTAATGGAACAAATAACTACTGCTGTCGATCAAAAACAATATTGTGTCAGTATTTTTGTTGATTTAAAAAAAGCATTCGATACTATTGATCACACCATTCTCCTTGAAAAACTGAACAAATATGGTATTAGAGGACCAGCATTACAGTGGGTATCTAGCTATTTGAAAGATAGGAAACAATTTGTACAAATAAATGATGTAAGATCTGACCTCTGTAATATCACATGTGGAGTTCCCCAGGGCTCTGTGCTTGGACCAAAGCTATTTATTTTATATGTGAATGACTTGGTAAATGTGTCAGGACTCCTTAAATGTATACTTTTTGCTGATGATACCACATTTTTCTGTTTAGGTGAAGATATAGAACAAATGTTGGAATTGATAAAGACAGAATTTACCAAAATACAAACTTGGTTTAAAATCAATAAATTATCATTAAATCTAGAAAAAACTAATTACATGATATTCAGTAATAAAAAGAAAACTGTTGATGTTCCACTCAAAATTGAGGGTGTTGAGATTTGTAGAGTGAGTGAGGTGAAGTTTTTGGGTGTTATTATTGATGACAAACTGACATGGAAACAACACATAAATTCTGTAAGAATAAAAATAGCTAAATCGATTGCAGTACTATACAAGGTCAGAGACCTATTGAATGATAAAGCTCTGTATTTGTTGTATAACACAATCATTGTTCCACACTTAATCTATTGTATTGATGTTTGGGGGAAAGCGTGTAAAACAATCACAAAGCCTATTTTTGTATTACAGAAAAGAGCTGTAAGAATTATCACTAGAAAACATTACTGTCATCCATCCAGTACATTATTTTATCAACTGAAATTATTGAAGTTCCATGATTTGGTTGATTATAATATTTTATCAATTATGTATAGGGCTCAGAATAATGAATTACCTTTAAATGTCCAAATGAATTTTGTTAAAAGACAAAGTTGTTATAATCTTAAGGGGACAGAGATGTTTGTAAAACCACAATTCAGAACTAGTTTGAAGGGACGTTCTACCTCAATCCAGGGAATTAGATTATGGAATGGCTTGGAGAATGTAGTTAAAAATGCCAAGTCACTGTTTACATTTAAGAAAATGATCAAAAGGAATTTGTTGAAAAAATATATATGAATTAGCGTAATGTGTATTGTATCAATTATTAGTTATGTATTAGTATTAGTATTAGAAAATTAGAAAGAGTTAGTCATTTTGTACTGCTGGTGAAATTGTTTAATCTGATTGTTTGAAAAAAGGGGCAGATATAATAAGATTTACTCTTCTTTCTGCTACCTTTCATTTTTTTACATTGTGTACGTATCATTAATGGGATTGTCTTGTATTGTGTTTCTTTTGTAAAAAAAATGAACAAATTTAATAAACATAAACATAAACAAACATCTGTTGTAACTTGTTAAGGTGTTCAGAGGCTTTCTGAGGTCCAGGCACTGCTGCTGTACTTTCAATCACTTCAACGTAATAACACCATGTTAAAAATGAAACTCTGAACAGTTCTAAATTCTGAGATACAAAAATGCAAATTATTTGGGAATTTAAAATATTTAACTGACTGTGGTCAGTCAATCTTGGGGGGAAAAAAATCCAAGCTAAATAAATCGAAACATTGCAAGTTTTTGTTTTCAACAGTTTGCCTCGGCCGTGGCTGTTTATGCTACAATTTTCAGCCCTGGCTAGAATACCCCATTAGATCACTGAGTGTTTTGCTATTCAAACCACTTTGTTTCTGCTAAACCACCCTCTGCTGCCACTTAATTTCACAAAGACCACACAGAATTGTAAAACCCTAAATCCCACGTTGGAAGAGTGCAGGAGTATTTCATCTTTTCAACACTTGATTCCATGTTTTACTCTCCAAGGCTGCATGTTTCCAGGAGTAAGCTCTCTGGTGAAAGTGAAACTCAGGAGAGGCATATTTTTACACAATCTGGGTCAATTCTGCTCTGTAGAACAGTGTGCATCCTCTTTAACACAGAGGAACAAAACAGAATACAGTACACCATTATGTGAAGGAGTTTTTCCGTTGGCCAGAGATACATTCTGCAGATGTTTTTCATGGCAGCAATGTGGACAAAAACGTCAAAATCCCAACAGATGTTCTCCACAATCAGCATTTTCTTTGTTTGCTGAAAAACTACAACCACAAGTCAGTTAATTTGACAGTATGGAAATATAGTAAAAACCTATTTTAATCACTTTTTTTTTTTTTACATTGAGGACATGAAACCCACATTTTATATTTTTAATCTGATCAGATTCATTAAAAAAAATTGTTACAAACTTGATATTGTGACAATAAAGCTTTGAGCACTTTGTCATATTGCTGTTTCCTCTCGTGGTTAAACATTCTGGCATTCAGAACACCAAGCAACACAATTTGGGTGTTACGTTATCCCATTTCTCTTTTAAACAAGTCCTGAAATGTTTTTTTCTATTGCATACAGGTGAAGACTGGAGGCAGGCAAGTTCATTCTGTCATGTTCGGTGAAGGGTTGGACCCTGAGGAGTTCAAGTAAAAATAAACAAAAACAAAGAGCTGGCATGGCAGCAACACATGTTGTTGCAGTTGTTGCTGGCCCAACGCTTGTGGGTAAGCTGTGGCTGAGTGATTAGAGCAGTTGTCGTCCATTGCAAGAGTTGGAGGTTCAATTCCACCAGCAGTCACATATTGAATTGTTCATGCATGGGCGAGACACTGAACCCCTCATTGCCTCCAATGTGTGTCCCATTAGTTTATTAATATGATCCATAGTACTGATTATTCTTTGTAAAGGAAGAGGACTGCATGAATGGGTAAATGAGGACACAAATTGTAGCATAAAGCACTTTTGAGTATCTTCATCAGGTAGAAAGGTGCTATATAAGTACAGTCCAGTTTACCATTTACTTACAAAACCAGGAGAACACACGGAAACACAAGTCAGACTGAGACATCAAGCAGGTAGCCAAGACAATGAGATGCTGGATGTAAAAGATAGTTTAAATAGAGAGGGTGAATGGAAAGTGGTAGCACCTGAGTACTGTATTTTCTGGACTTCCGGTATAAGCTGCTACTTTTTTTTTTACACACTTTAAACGCCGCGGCTTATACCTCATGACTCACTGGCTATGTTTACATGGACATAAGTAATCAGATTAAACGCTCCATTCTGATTATTTTGAGCTGATTCAGCTCGATCCAAATGAATTTGTAATCCGAATGAGAGGGATGGTTTGTACCGATTCATAATCCGAATGGTGCGCATGTAAACACTTAATCTGATCATTTTATTTCCATCGTGGAAAACTGACATGACTGTCAGTAATGTGGGCGCATGTGCGATGTCAACCTCACGTATGTTCATCTGGCTAGTTGCTATTATGTCGGGGAAGCAAAACTGTTCGGTGAGCGACACAACATTTAGAAACTTAGAAAAAGCTCAAAATGATCTTTATTACCTGTAGCTCAGTCAGGGAGTGCAGTAACGTTTCCACCGTCATTAAAACCTGTTGCGGGTCCATTTTGGGCACTCAGGTTTGTTTATGTCCATCACAGAAGTAGATCTTCTTCTTCTGTGTGTTTTTTAGGCGATTTTACCACTCTGTGCATGTAGTACTTCTATTCTGAATAAAAGCCTGCTGCATGTAAACGCTCGTTGTGAATGGATTGTGCCCATGTAAATGATGCATTGAATTATTTAACTTGAAACCATTTCAATCCGATCAAAGAATTTTGCACGTGTAAACATAGCTACTGAGACTATATAAAGGTAAAAGAAAATCTGACCAATGACATTACCCAACAGGTCACAGTGGACCAATAAAATGGGGAGGGGAGGAGGAATGCCTCCCTGTTGTGCCCCCTGGGAGGGGGAAAACAAAGTGCATCCACTCAAAATAAGACTGAATCATGCATTTAAAATGGCACTCCGAGCTCAATGGGATGCAGACAGGAAGCTGTGTGATGGAGGACAGCACTAGCTTGCACAGGAGGAAGACGAAAGCGGCCGTGGCACAGTGGTAGTGGCAGCCGACCCCCAATCGGAAGGTTGGAGGTTAGAATCCCGAGTTCCCACACCATGTGTTGTTGTGTCCCTGGGCAAGACACTTAACCCACGAGTTGCTTCCGGTAGGACTGGATGGCGCCTTGCATGGCAGACTACTGCTACCAGTGTATGAATGTGTGTACGAATGGGTGGATGGCTGGTACTGTGAAGCGCTTTGGGGCCCCTCGTAGGGGGCTGGAAGGCGCTATATAAGTAAGCTCCATTTACCATTTACCATTGTGATCAATGACTTCTAAGGCTACTGTATTTATTCATTTATTTATTTAACCAGCCATGCGTTAGGCACTGTTCAGAAAAATAAAGCATTTACTGCACCTATTTGTGCATGTTACCAGTATGTATTTAATTAAACGTTTAAAAATATATATTTCTGTGTAAATATCTCATGTTACAATGTGGACACCTGCAGACAAGCGCAGCCTATTTATGTACACTTTTTTTTTTTCATTTAGCATGGCTCATATTTGGGTGCGCTCATTAGTCTATCAATTATGGTAATTATTGACTGGGAACATGTGTGAGCAGTAGGCTGAATGAAGAATACTGAGTGGATTGAGGGCAGAATGAACATGACCCTGAAAATACTGAAACAGGGATTGATTTAAATATAAAATACAGAAACATGAATGGATAAGTATCTAAAGTGGGAAAAACAGGCAACAGAAATTCCCAAAGAGAACCTAGATAATTGAGAAAATAACTGAATAGACTCAAATCATCGTCATGATCTTTGTTAACAGTGTGTGCAGAGTGTGGTTTTGAAATCTTGAGAAATTCCTGGACTGCCCTGGAACAATTGTCTCAAAGCCAACGTGTGTTGATTTAAAACCTCAGTGTAACTTTCTGCATGATTGCTGTCATCACATGAATATCTTGCCAGAAACACTTAAAATACTCTTTATCTATTGTTTGGTCCATTCAGCACCCATTAAAAAACAAATAGGGGGAACTGCTTCCTTTGACCACAGCTGGGTTTTCTGAGTCCATCTCAGAGGCTGCAGAGCTCGGAGAGGCTTCCATTAGAAATGGTTAACTCAAGGCGTATATGTGCACAGTGAAATTGTGACATTTGTGAAAACCACTACATATTGTAGTGCTTAAAAATGAATGCCTCGCCCATGTGCTTAATCCCCTGCTCATGGACTTAAATCAGTGGTGACGAAAGACAGCTCTTTATGCAGGGCATGTCTGAGGGATTGGAAATCCCAGCTGTCCACCTCAGGTCTGTAATTATACACAAGGATAGTTTTACACAGTTCATAAAATTGTTTCCTGATATATTTTCAAGGAAAAAAAGATTAGGAAAAGTGTTAACACTGCATGCTGCAGAATTGTCATGTAGATCACAAATCTGACTACATTCTGATACCAAGTCCAATTGCTCTTCCTCTGCCAAAGGTCTCAATTCAATTCAATTCAGTTTATTTATAAAGCACCAAGTCACAACAAAAGTATGGAAGCAGTTATGTCTCATATTTCAAATTAAAATGGATTACTATAAATTATTTTTAGTTTCAAAATAAAGCTGCATGTTTTGACTCATAAATAAAATTTTAAATGAATAATCCAAACAAACTGCATTTTCATTTTCATCTCAGGGCACTGAACAGAAACATTCACATATTAAAATTATAATTAGTAAAGTTATCAAAGGAAAGAAACCAGCAGATTTTGTTGTCTTTATGTTGTCGCAGTCTACCTTCCTGAGCTCACCATCCTCCACCAAAGGCTGGACCCTGGAGGGATAAAACGTTTTTCAGAAGCACAGTGACTTTAGTAAAGCTTCCATTCATTATGTACATGGCAGACATATTTAGCTGCTTAGAAATCCCCCAATACATTGAACCACTGCTTGACAATAAATTAATAAAACTCACTATCTTGGTTCTTTCTGTCACATTTATTCTTTTGCATGCAACATACTGTCGAGCGAGATGTGATAAGAGGGATTGTTTCCAAACAGTTAACTTATTTTCATGATACATTTCTTAATTTGAAATTCACGTGCATCTTGACTTAATTTAGTTTAGTTATGCTCATATTTGCTCCTGAAATCCTTTATTTTAGTGAACAATTATTTTATATTACAGTCACCTATAATCAGTTTAAAGCATTATCATTAATATTATTAATATAATAAAAAAAGTGTTTAACCAAGATTCAGGATTTAAGCAGTGGAGTGAAAGTCTGTTTGGAACACAGTTTACAAGATTAACATAAAATGTGTTGCCTTTAAATCAAATAAAAATCACATTACCCGTATTTTCTGGACTATAAGTCACACCTTTTTGCCTAATTTGCATGCCCTGCGACTTATAGAGAGGTGAGACTTGTTTATGGATTTTTCCCCATATTTTTAGACCAATTTTTGGCTCAGATATGACCGTTTTTCCATTTTGGCAAAAATGGTGCAGTACCACTTTCGGCCGCTAGGGGTGCAGTACCACCTTTGTCCGCTAGGGTACACCAACCGTTCCCACCTCATGTGTCCGACGAGAGCCTCCTCTGGTCGGAATCACTCTGTCGCAGCCCGGCCTCCTGCTCTGGAGGTATGAACTAGCTACTTCGCTGTTAGCTCAGTGTTTGTTAGCAAAATAGGTCAAGAACCACAGGACAAATTTTGATCAAACTTACAGAACGTAATCACTAGATGGTTATTTACAACCTATTAGCTTTATGAGATGTTTGAGATAAAATTCGATGTTTTATAGACGTAAATGTGTCGCATTAGCTTTGTTGATTTTTCCTTGTACGTTTGAGCAAATAGCTCATAAACCACACAGCAGATTTTCTTTCAAACTTACAGAAAGTAATCACTAGACGTACATTTACAAACTGTTAGCTGTTGGAGTTATTTGAGATAAAATTCAATGTTTTATAGATGTAAATGTGTCGCGGTTAGCTTTGTTGTTTTTCCTTGTACTTTTTCAAAGCGAAAAAATTTAAATCCAGCAGATTTGACCATTACGTGAATTTATTAAGGAACGGTTAAGCTAAGACACATGTTTGCTATAATTTTCAGCAGACAAATAATTGTTTTTACCGTGTTAATCTTGTGAAAAGTCCTTCCGTGCATGCTTCTGTGGTCGTCATTTTCAGCAGGGCAAATGACGCGCTGACGCGTCGCGTAGCGGTGACGCATAATAGATGCGACTTATATAAAGGTGCAACCTGTTTATGGATTTTTCCAATTTATTGACAATAATTGGACAAAGCGACTTATATAAAGGTGCGACCTATAGTCCAGAAAATACTGTATGTATATATATATATATATATATATAT
>JBBPBX010028546.1:25777-36490 GCA_038048925.1 Garcialebias charrua
ATTACAATTTGCATTTGGTCCAATTCCACAACTTTTGTGATTTATAGAAAATATTTTTAATAAATATGTGTCACTGACCTGGTTCTGTTTGGTGTGGGAATGAGTGATGTAGAAGCAATAAAATTATGTCAGTATAGCTCAGTAAAATAGTTTACATCAGGTCTGCAGCGTCTCCAAAAACGCTGAGACCATGATCAACAATGGAGACAGAGTTGACAACTTTGAGGGCCCACACACACAGAAACAGATCCATCCACTCGTAAAACATTAAAACTGGCTCAGGGGTACTCGAGGCAATCTAAATAATGTTTATTCCCCCAGAGAGAACTAGCACTTTCTAAACATTAACCCATCTTAAAGCTTAAACATATCCCCCCCGATCTCCTTTAAGAGGAGCTCATTTTTATACCTAAAGGCAGACAGATGCATAGACACCCACCACCACCACCACACACACATGGTAACTGTGCTTGTATAAGTTTGACCTGGTTAAGTTCAGGGAATGACATCCAGCCGATCAGCTTCTTCTGGGCAGACACAGATTTTTTCAGTTGCTATATTTGCAGAAAGGAAAAAGGAAGTAGTCAAGCTTCCTGCTTCCTTTGTGTAGAACGTAATTATCATGACACTCGTTTCCTTACGCACCACTTCTTTTCTCATTGTTCCTTTTCTTCTTCCTGGACTTTGATCTTAGTTCCGTTCATTCTCTTTTCCCTTGTTTAAGTTACAAATGTAAGTTTTGAAGATCCATCCATCCATCCATCCATCATTTTTGCCTGCTTCTTCCTTTTCGGATCATGGGGGTCACTGGTGCCCATTAAAAAAATAGTCATCAGAATTATAGTTTGTTTTACATCAGCATGCTGGTGGCTGGCATCCAAGCCTTTAAAGATATGAGTACTGTACTGTGAGGAGGGACTTTCACATCTCTACTAACAATACTCTGTTTTATTACAACATGTGCTATCAATAAGCAGTGTTATCCACGCTTTTGGTTCCCTTTATTACCGTGAAAATCAGCGTATCTGCGTTTAGATGACAGTTACTATAATTCAATTTTGGGGGGGCCTTCCATAAAATCACCATGTGTTTTTGTGCAAAACAAAAAAGAGTTCTTTCATCCTCCACAAGGGCAGGAGTTTAATGTTGATGTACTGTAAACATTACCATTTTATCTACGGTATATGGCATTTTCCTTTTAGACACCCTTAATTAAAACCTCATGATCGTGTTTTAGAACTGTATGTTTGCGTTTGTGTGTTGCAGACAGAGTGTGCCAACTTTGTCCGCCTTCTGCAGCCTTACAACCGCACCCACCTGCTGGCCTGTGGCACCGGGGCCTTCCAGCCCATGTGTGCCTTCATCAATGTGGGCCACAGAGGAGAGGTAAGGTGATGTGTTTGTGTGTTTTGGGGGGGTTCTGGTGAAAAGTCTGAAGTCCTGCATTCCATTATACTATCCATTTAAAGATAATGTACATGCAAACAAATACAAAGGAATCGTTTCATACATGTACACACTTAAAAAGCATGTTTAAGCTGCTTTATTACTATATTTGTTAAAAAATACATGCTAATAGAGGGTAAAACTTAATTTAGACAGTGTTTTTGTTTGGAAAATTCAACTGTTAATGTCAGCGAGGCCAGAAAAATGTCTAATTTTCCTAAAAGTTTATTTTTAATATTATTATTATTATTAAAACATCATGTACCAAAATCTGGGGAGCATTATTAAAGTTTTTATACTTTTGTAGCTTCCTACAAAATCTAACAAGACAGACAAACAAAAATACAGACAACTTTATTAATCCCCAGTGAGGAAATTAGATTAGATTAGACAAGGAAATGTTTAAATGAAGTGAGACATTTAAAACAGATGTGCATTTTCAAATTTGTCTGGTCATACCAAACAATACCAGCCTTATTTATACCCATCTGCTCACTACAGACTCATGTCGGGGCTGCTGTTAATATACTATATTATTTTACATTGTTGGTGTTTAGCATATATCTTACAAAGTAGATCTTTATTAACTCTTTCTTTTAATACTTTATATTTTTTTGTGCTATTTTTAGCTGGGACCTTGAGTAGCCTCTACAATTTTATTCCACCTCACGTACCACGTGATGTGAATGACACCTTGAATCTCATGAATGTTTGAGGGTAAAAAACGTGTGTCTTCAAACATTTCAGCTCACATCATTGTTGTGTTGTGTGTAAAGCACCTTGATAACAGTTTATCTGTTTTAACTGTGCTATATAAATAAAACTGACTTGACTTGACTTGACATTGACGGTGTCCTGATGATATGTTGGTTTAGGGTATTTTTACGTTGGTCAAAAATCCTGCTGATACATCTGGTTTTTGATGACAAAGAACACAGTTTAAAAACAGCCATGGCCTGGAAATGGCTGCACGTGTTCTCAACACTTGCTTCTGGATTTTATCCAGCAATAGATGTAATAATAATAATAATAATAATAATAATAATAATAATAATAATAATAATAATGAATTCAATTTATAATGCACTTTTCATTAAAAAAAATCTCAAAGTGCTATCTAAAACATTGTCCTGTTCTTTTTAGTTGGTCTCACAGTGCAGTTTATCAAATGCCCGTTTTAATGTTACAGTAATTGAGATGTCCCTGTATGGCCTCAGAGAGTTAAACCTAAGAGGAGGAAAAGCAGGTTAATGTAACAAATATGCTTGAGCTTTTTCTGTTCTTTTTTTGCCCAGACTGGGGTCTGACTACAAATCACAGGGGTCTCAACATGTAGCCATTAAATTATTTTTTCCCTTAGGGCTGCTCACCCACACTATACCTCTTTTCCCTGCGCAGGCTGGCTCTCCTCGGTCATTCAGCTCAGTGGACCCTCTGCAGGGTCCCACACTTGTAGTCATTTGAAGTACAAGAACCCATGAATGGGGCTATTAAGAACCAACTCGTAAGTTTCTGTTTCAAGGCAGTTTTTCCGTTGACGGGTTTGCAGTCCTGCCTGGCCCAGCAGGAGGGGGTCAAAATCTGCATTTAAAAAGGGGCAAGTTGATATTGGCAAAGCTGTGTGAAGGAAGCCAGTGTAATGAAAGAGTGCCAACCATTTAAAGTGTGTTCTGTGTGCACAAGTAAAAGGGACTGCACTCCACAGCGTGTGCAGCCAGCCACTCCAGTATTTTCCATTTGTTTTCATATCTTTTTACATCATTGTGTGTGTTCCTTGTCCTCTGTCATTCTCTGTTTCCTTCTCAGTCTGTCAGTTGTGGTTTTGTTTTGTGGGTTTTAATAGAACGTCATAAAAAACAATATGTATACAGCAGAATCCTTTAAAACTTGAATTTAATTTTAAGACGAAACGATTTAAAGTCAAACGCAGGTTGCTTGTTTGTATCCTTACATTTGCAGTTTTTTTTAAAATATTTTTCAGCTAAGTTTCTGAAAGTTGCTAGCAACAGTCTAATCGGCTTTTCTGTGATTTCACTCCAACAGATTGTGCAAAAGACTTGAATCACTCTTCATTTTTTAATAATTTTCTTCCAAGGAGTGTGAATTTCTTGTAATCTTTATTGCCATGAAAGGTGGGGGATAATGTATCTGCTTATCTCTTTTGTCTGAGTGTTTGCTTGACTGTCCGTCTGTTTGCAAACTATCTCAGAAACCACTGGATAAAGTTTCATGAAACTTTCCTAAAATACAGTAGTTGTATTGCAAATAAAACAATAAGACTTTTTGAGTTAACCTTAATTCAAGATGGCCACCACTGCTAACTGATCATAGCAAACACTTCAGCGCTTTAACCTAGTCATTTATGCAGATATTAAACTAAAAATGTATGTGGAAGCAGCTGGAAGTCATCCTCAACATAAATTTAAAGTCCCAAGAAACAAAACAAAATTCTTATTCGTACATTGATATTTCAGTGACATGCATCAAGGGTTGCTATTCAAAGTGGTTTAATCAACGTTTTTCAGGATTTACAAAAGTTTTAGAAAGTTTTCTTTAAATTTTGTTTTGGTGACTTATTATTATCATATTTATTTATTTATTTATTTATTTATTTATTTATTTATTTATTTATTACACATTTTTAGTTCTTGTACTTGAACATTTTCAGAGGACTGGTTAGAAATAACAGCTTTACACCCATACTTTAATACAGCTGAAGTGTATCTCCTGTGTCATGGCTTAGCTGTTTTTCTTTTATTTCTTAAAGATTTGACTTTCAGATACTTTTAATCTACTGTGGTCTATTTGTGGTCTGACACATAACTGGTCTATCTCATCTGTTATTTTATTTTTTTCTTTAAAATATGTTGTTAAAGTCAGAAACAGGGACTACAAAGAAAAAGAATGAGAAGCAGCCAAAGTCCAAAGAAAAACCCTGAAAAACATTCTAATGCTGATATATGACGGGGCTTTAGGGTCTTGGTAAGAAAAAAAAGGCCATAAAATTATGAGAATAAAGTCATAGTATTACGAGAATAAAGTCAAACAAGACTTTTTTTACAGCTCTCGTTTATTTATTTATTTATTATTTTCACAAGTTGGATCCACAACGTGACCTGTCAGTCAATCCAGTAGGCGTGTCAGTAAATGACCAATCCGAAGCTAAATGCTCCTTACCTGCAGAAAGCTGCTGCAGTCCATCAGAGCATACTGTCTTACTGGAAGTAGGTTCAAAGTCCTGATACTGATAATATGATGCTGACGTGCTCACAGATTAAATGTCTCCTTATTTGTAAAACCAGTACCAAAGTATAAACTTAACAAGATGCTTGACATTCTTCATTTTACCACAGTGAAAATGCAGTAAACCCTGCTTTATCGTGTCAAAGTTCGGATAATATTACGACTCATTTAGCTTGGGATTGATCATTTGCTGACACGCCCACTGGATTGATTGACTGGTCATGTCCTGGATCCGATTCATAGCTAAATAAATGAACAAATAAACGAGAACTGTAAAAAAAGAACTTGTACAACTTTATTCTTGTACATTTATGCCTTTTAATTTTTGTTTTTCTTAGCGTGGCCCTGAAGCTCCACCGTACTGATAAGACTCATTTGAACGATAAGAATTTCTAGCATCTTGGAAGCAAATAATAAAAAGAAAAAAGGGTAGTTTTAATACTTTTGCGCAGTACTACAAATTAAAAAATGGAGATTTGTATGAGTATCTGGATAAATTAGCACCAGTTCTGCTGTGTGTGTTTCTGTGTGTGTGCTAACGTCATCCAGACTGTAATCGTGTCCTCTCAGGTAGTCAGTCTGCTCGACAAAACAGCACCAGAGGGGGTCTGTCCATTTATTTAACCAGTTGTGAACTGCTGGAGAACACATCCCCGCCTGTTTGTGGGACACCTCCTGGCCCTCGGACTGGACTCTGGGTGGGATGACCTTTAACACTCAAGGTCTTTTATCTCTGTTAGAGACAGACGTACACACACTGTTTCTATCTCACACACCCCCTACATTATATTGTCATTTAAATGTCAGAGTTTTATGTCGGAGAACAAAAGTTACACTAAAACAATAATATTTAGTTCATTTTCAACAAATGGTATAAAACAAAAAGGCACTTCTTGAAACAATGTTTTGTCGTTAAAAAAATATGGTCACAGTTTTTGTTTAAGCTAATATCCATAACATTTCATGGGATAAAATCAAAATGTATGTACAAATATTATAGTTTGGTAATCACATCCTCATGATGGGAGAGAGTATGTTTCATATTTCTGGGCGATCAAGGGAAACAGACATTTCAAAGCCACAGAAAACATTTTTCAGCCGTGGCATAATGAGACTGATTTTTATGGAGCTCTAGTCAAAGACTTGCGTTATGTGTTGTTGTTGTTTTAACCATATCTGTAGTTAAACATAAATATTATGTGTAAAACGTATGTTTCACATAACTATCATCATATGGTGTTCGTCTTGACCCACCCTCCTCCACATGAAGCCACAACGTGTTTCTTTCGTCAGCGTTGCCTCTCTCGATCTCTCCAAACCACAACCTGACACTCACAAAATAACGAGAGCCAGAGTCCCCACGGTGAGCGACACAACGGCCTGAACGGCGTCATGCATGTGAAAATAAACCTCCGTGGTGTGGTGACGACATGAAGAGGACGAGACCACACGCACACACACACAAACATCCAGTCAAGCCAAACAAATGACACCAAACTGAACATATAAATACGCAGCGATGCAGGCAGAAACACACACACAACCATGATGAGAGACATGCACATTCCAGCATAAACAAAAAGAAACAAGGTGTGTGTCAAAGTGCTGTGAACAACACCGAAGGTGCACAAAACACAAAATAAAGGCCTACATGACTTGAATTCCTTTTTGACTAAAATAATCATATGTTGATAAATGATGGCGTTACAGCCATTTTAGTTTCAATCCTTGAAAATAGGTTTGTTCAATATTATATGCTGTCGCAGTCACAGTGTGAATGACTCCCAGATACATACTACCATAGAACGTTATAACTCTAAAAACTTCCAATTAGATTATCTTTATTTGGATCGTCTCCAAAAATCATTATTGCCCCACATTCAGGCGATAATGAAATGGGTAATTGCTCAATAGTTTCTAAAACTTGAATTGTACAAATGATCTTATCGGTAAAGATTAGCTTTTTTTTAACAGAACACTTTGTTTCTGCAAAACCACATTCACCAACTTTGAAAAATATATTGTGCATTTTTTCAATACGCCAAACAAATTAAAAACCAGTAAGAAGAATTACTTCTGAAATCACCATTTTGTTTTAGTTTGAGTGTTTCCATTGGATCTAACAATGTTAAGTCAGGTCCTCTGGATGGATTCTTCTCTGCTTAAACATTTTCTTCTTTTATCCAAAATACTTCAAAAGACTAGAAAAGACTTACCGTATTTTTGGTGCTCATTACGTAGATCGCAATCTACTGGTAGATCTCTGAGGTAGTACTGGTAGATCGCAGCATGACATTAAAAACAATAATTGTCTGTTCAGTGCCCTGAGATTACTTCTTTTGTGAATTGACGCTATATAAATAAAATGAATGGAATTGAATCTTAGAACATCTTTACTCAGCAAACACAACAGTTTAGGTCAAAATACTATAATTTTAAAGCCACAGTACTGTACTATAGTTCATAATTTCTTATCTGGCAACCCGACTGACATGAAAACTACAGCATTTTTCATGTAAACCAGCTTATTTTTTGTTTATTACCCACAATAAACATTGAAAAATCCTTATGTTTCCACATGTTGTTTTCGTGTAAATGGGGCCTTATAGTAGGTAGATCACTTTGACTTGATCATTTAAAAAAATAGCTCGCATGCTGAAAAAGTCTGAACACCCCTGTTTCAGACTATAAGGCACACTTAAAATCCTTTAATTTTCCCAAAAATTAACAGTGAGCCTTATAATTTGGTGTGCCTTAAGTATTAACTTCTACTGACCTCAAACGTATTTTATGTGATTATTGTGAATGAGTTGAATAAAGTTTGACCTATTTGACTGTTTTGTTTCGCTTAATCAAAGTCAAGTCAAAGTCAAAGTCAACTTTATTGTCAGAACTGCAATATGTACAGGACATACACAGGATTGAAATTGCGTTTCTCTCAGTCCCTCGGTGCAACAGTAACCATTTAAACACTAAAACACTGAAACATTTAATAAACATAAGCATAAAATAGTAAAAGTGTAACACTGTCCTGAGTTTTTGCATAGTAGTATAAAAGTATGAAAATTTACACCAACACTAAAACACTAAACATTTAATGAACATAAGCATAAAATGAAATAATAAAAGTGTAATACTGTCCTGAGTTTTTGCATAGTAGTATAAAAAATATAAAAAGTATATCTATAAAATAAACTGAAGGTTCTAGCATTGACATTTGCAAAGAGTGGCAAAGCAGCATATGAGTTAATGTACACAGTATATGTATGAGGTAGTTGATGTTGGTATAGAGGCAAAGTGGCATATGCAGTAAGGCACATAAGGCACATTTGGCATCCTTAGATAAGGCTAGTCAGAGAATACTGTATATGTATCAGCAGTAGTGTAGATATAAAAGTAGTGTAAATGTAAACAGTAGTAATAAATGTAAAACAGTAGTAATAAATGTAAACCGTATTAATAAATGTAAACAGTGAATGTAAACAGTAGTAAGACTATAGGCAGTAATGTAATACAAACATTAGTGCAAATATGAGAAGTAGTGCAAACTGAATGAGCACATGACCGAGAGTTTAGTGAATAACCCGTTTGATGACACAGAGTCCAGTGTTAAAAATCTTTGTGTTGTGTGGTAATGTGTGAGAAAGTTTTTTGTGTTAAGGCAGTTCAAATGGGAGGGGAGGCAGAGCAGGCAGAGTGTTTAGCATCCTGACTGCCTGATGAACAGAGCTGTCTCTCAGTCTGCTGGTTCGAGCCTGGAGACTCCTCAGTCTCCTCCCTGATGGCAGCAGTCTAAAGCGGCTGTGTAGTGGGTGTGTGGGATCACCTGCCATGCAGTAGGGCTTTCCGAGTGAGGCGTTTGCTGTGTAAGTCCTGCAGTGAGGGCAAGGAGGTGCCGACGATCTTCTCAGCTGCTCTCACGATGCGCTGGAGGCTCTTGCGGCATGATGCAGTACATGCACCAAACCACACCGTGATGCAGCTGGTCAGGACACTTTCTATGGCACCTCTGTAGAAGGTGCACATGATGGGGGTTGAAGCTCCAGCCCTTTTCAGCTTGCGGAGAAAGTAGAGGCGCTGGTGAGCCTTCTTGGCCAGTGCTGCAGTGTTCCTGCTCCAGGACAGGTCCTTCGAGACGTGCACTCCCAGGAACTTGGTGCTGTCCACTCTCTCCACTGCGGTGCTGTTGATGGTCAGAGGGGCATGTTGTGCATCCCTCTTCCTGAAGTCCACGACAATCTCCTTTGTCTTCTCCACGTTGAGAGTGAGATTGTTGTGTCCGCACCACAAGACCAAGCGGCTCACCTCGTTCCTGTAGTCCGTCTCATCGTTGTTGCTGATGAGACCTACCACTGTTGTGTCGTCCGCAAACTTGATGAAGTGGTTGGAGCTGTACGATAATGTGCAGTCGTGTGTTAGCAGGGTGAATAGAAGGGGGCTCAGCACACATTCAGGGAGCAGATAAGGGACTCGTATGTGCCCCTTGTGTGTATGAAAATCTTGCCCCTGTGGGACCTGGAAGGTCACCCTGTGTTTGAACTGGGTCCTTTACCTACACATTGCCATCTGGTTTGCCAGTGGCTTAAGGGGTCTCTTTGCTCTTTTCCTCCTGCTTCCCAAATTTCCAGGGAAGAAGGAGATGGTGGGCAATCACACTAGCGGAGCACATTTGTGCTGCCTCTAGCTGGTGTTTCATCAATACGTCCAGTGGTAACATCAGTTTGATGTTTCTACATGTGGTGTTTTCTTCTCAGACTGTGCCCTCTACATACCTTGTAGAGAGAGGCTGGGAAATGCCTGTCGTATTAAGACAGACGTTCTCACAAGCATGCATTTTACTGAGCATTTCAAGGGCGTGAATGAATTACGTTCCCATAGCAATATGTTGCACCGAGTGACTGACTGATAAGGGAACTGAAAGTTATGCACCATAACTCATGTTCCCTGAAGGAAGGGAACGAGGTGCAACATAGTCGGCCCTTTCAATGCTGGAAGCTCTGTGAAGTGCATTTGGAGAAAGTAGGGTGGGGACTCTGGCGTGATGCTGACGCCCCGGCCATAAAGGCGTGAATGTATTCCTTCAGGTAATCACGCGGGGGCGCAATTTCCCATAGCAAGTATGTTGCACCTCGTTCCCTTCCTT
This sequence comes from Garcialebias charrua, assembly GCA_038048925.1. Lineage (NCBI taxonomy): Eukaryota > Metazoa > Chordata > Actinopteri > Cyprinodontiformes > Rivulidae > Garcialebias > Garcialebias charrua. The sequence goes on from JBBPBX010028546.1 coordinate 35,610, forward strand.
CAGGGAACATGAGTTATGGTGCATAACTGTCAGGGTTTTTTTTACAGGCTTTTTCACACACTAGGCTAAGTTTAGGTACGCAAGCTATTTAGGTGGAGAAAAGAAATCAGGAAGAGGAAGAATAAAAACATGCTAAAGAAATAAATGGGAGGCACAGTTCCTTTTCATCACACTCCAAGTTAGTGTCTTCCTATTTGACTGCATAACATAATCTACAAAATACATTTGGCACTGCACTTGAGTATCCTGTAATTAGTTCAGTACATAAAGGTGTATATCTGAGACAAAATGGACTGTCAGGTAAATAAATGCTGTTTACTTTTAGTCGAACTTGCTCGTAAATAGCGATCGGCCTGTTGCTGAAGGTGATGGCATTGCAGAAGCTGGCCTGTCTTTTGACAGCTCTCTGGGCCAGGTCCATGACGATCTGGGAACCCTTGGTGCGGGGGTGGAAGAGCAGAGGAAAGGAGGACAGATTCCCACATGACTGGACAGGCAGGCAGCGCTTGGACTTGTGGTGGCATCGATGGGATGTTGAAGGAAACGGTCCGTTCAGAGAATCTACATGAAAAAATAAAATAAATGATCAAGTGGTGTGGCAGAATATTTATGTATACTTTTGAAAGACTGGATTGAGGAATCCATACTGCAGAGAACCAATCTTTAATTTAAAAAAAACCTGAGAGTTTTAGGTTGTGACCTACATGTCACATCTTTTTCTCTCATATGTGTTTCCGGCTTCTGAAACATCCACTTAGGTCAAATAAAGACATTAGAAATAATTAACTGCTTGTGCTTCATTACTTTGTAGTTCATCAAGGAAGCAAGCCGAACTTCTTGCATGTGAAGCGTGTGCAAGGTGACTTACACGCTAAAAGCTC
>JBBPBX010028547.1:15735-29896 GCA_038048925.1 Garcialebias charrua
TGTGGAGGCAAATATTACTCCGGGTCTATGCTCCCTTTCTTTTTTCTTTTTCTTTTTTTCAAACGGCCGACATTTCCAATTTTACCTATTTTTTCCATGTAGTGGTGTTTTTTTTTTTTTTTGTCTTCTGGGAGAAGTTTATCATGATATAGTCCACTTTGTTTAGAGAATTATGAAGGAGGATACAGCGGTAACTCTATAGACAAACACCAGAGTTTTTTTCTGAGGACAGGAAACATGGTGGTCAAGACAGGAATGCGACCAAACACCCCCAACACAGTGACGTAGGTTCCAAAGCTCTATATGTAATGGTGAGACTGTCCCACCTACCTCCTCGTAGGTTTAAAGGTATGTTAATATAGTTATTATCGCTGATAATAGGCAGCGTCACACGGGGGTAAACGAGGAAGTGTCTTTTTTTTCAGCTTATGTAACCCTTTTCCTAAACCTAACCTTACACCTGACCCAGAGGACCAACTTAACCCACTTACCCTTGTGCCTAAACCTAACCAAGACCCTAAACCTAACTGCCAGACCCTTTATTCTAAACCTAACCATGTGAAGCTATTATGAGCGCTAACAAAGCTAAAAACGGAGCCTATCAACGCTAACAAAGTACCTTTAAACCCACCAGGAGGTACAGAGGGGCAGCCTGATCGCTACATATGGAGACGATAACAACCAATAATGGCCATTTAATGGCTGACAACATTCAAAGCGGGTGAACATCAACTCATTCTCCTCATCACACTCTTGACCTAGTTATTACTTATGGCATAGAGATTAATGACTTAGTAATACATCCCCAAAATCCTGTTCTGTCTGATCATTCTTTAATTACCTTTGGGTTTACTTTGTACATTAAAAGACTACACAGCCAAATGTGTATCATGTCCAGTCTTATTTTGAAAAACCACGAAAGAGCAAGTCCCCAAAAAAACAAACTGTGAAGTAGGGAGGGACTACTGTGTATGCTTCCATTAGGTAAAGTTAACAGCATGGGATAAATGTTCATTGTTATGTTGATGATACACAGATATATTTGTCCATGAAACCCAATGAATCCAGTCAGTTACTTAGACTACTAGCATGTCTTTCTTAAAGGTTCAGTATGTAACATTTTTTATAAACATATTTCTTCACTCTGCCACATCTCTTGACAGACTGAAGTTAGCCAGGTAATCTCTGAAAAAAAAAAAATATATATATTGTCCCCTTGCTTCTCCAGGTGGTAAATAAGCAGTGGTGGGCATATGAACGCTAGATAGCGCTAAAGCGCTAATCCGCTTACAGTGGACCTAAACTTTTTGTCAGCGTTTTTGTGGATTGACTAACTTTTATAATTCATAAGCGGATTTGTGCTATTTTTATTTAAAATGCAGTACCGCTAATAACTAATTATCTATCAGTAAAAACGAAAAAAAAAACTTATTTACAAGCTCTTATGCTGGCTCCGTAACTGAATTGTTTACTTTTCCCCCCTTGGTGAGGGAGCAGAGGAGGGTCGGAGGGTCGGAGGGGGGGAGGGAGCAGAGGGGTGAACAGACGTGGATCTATTCTACCATGTAGGCAAATGAATGGCCCGCCCCGGCCAGTCACCTACTAACATTGCTGCTGCTTGTTAATGTACATTTAACATAAAAATAATTATAGTTACGATGAAAACAATCATTAAAAAAACGCAATACAAAAACCGGTCGATTTCTGTATCCCCCCCTACTAAAAATGGACTATTCCATCTTGACATCTTCCAGGTCAGAGGTGAACTCGGATGCTAACGATTATGGCTAGCTGGTGCGCTGGGTCTTTTCATAAATCCGCAGAGAACCCCGCTGTTTCAAGCCAAATTAACGCGGCCAGAGGATTCTATTGTGTGTTCTGTGTCCACCACGCGACAGTGAGTCGTTAGTTTTATGTATTTGGGTTGCTTTTTATGTATAAATGCGGTGGCGAGACGCCCGTGTATTTGAGATTTAAAAGTGGTGTTAGGGATTAAAGATCATTCTCTTTTTTGTTAATTTCGTGGCCGAATAGAATATATGTACGTAAAGTATTAAAGGAGAAATGAAAAGTGTTTTTAAGCTAATAGTAGTCTAATGAAAAGCATAAAATAAGCTTGTTGAGAAATTTTCACAAGTCAAAAATGTCATCCTAACTCAAATTTAGACTTTGCAAAGTGAAAAAATTCTCATCTGGTGTTTTTGACCCCCCTCCCCCTGCCTGCTCTCCGTCCCCTGAATATGACGTAGGCAGTGCAACGGTCGTCCCTCATACAGTAATATTAGTGTGTGTATCTAGTTGTGGACAAAAAGGTTTCAGTGTGTAGCAATTAGGGATGCAGCAAAAAAAATCTATTTTTTAAAGAATCAAGATTCTTAGTCCTGGCGATTCAGAATCGATTCTAAAAGCCCCAAAATCGATTTTAAAACTTTTTTTAAATTTTATATTGTATTTTTACCGCTCCTGTGCATTCGGCCGCTGTAGAATTTTGGCCGTGTAGGGCCACCGTAGTTAGTTAGCCAGGCAGCTCCCAATGGAGCCTGCTAGCAAGGAGGGAGACAGCATGTTTCAACTTGCTCCTTCATCTTTAAAAATCATTTTAGATCCTACTATGTTCTGGGGAAGACAGAGCTTAACAAGACATTGGTAACTGTTTCAGGACATTTTCAACACCCCCACTTCCACGTTAGCATACGGCGCTAGCATGCTAACGTTAGCATACGGCGCTAGCATGCTAACGTTAGCATACGGCGCTAGCATGCTAACGTTAGCATGCGGCGGCTAACGCACGGCTATTCGTATTTCCAGGATAGAAATGCCCATTAATGCACTAAATCACCAAACTGTTTTTGACAAACTAAAGTGATATCCTTCAGATTCAAAAAAGTCTTCTGCTTCCATTTTAAATGACAGACAAGAGGACAGTAATGATGGGTTTATAGCTTCAGTGTTATTGTAAGATAGCAAAGGAGGTCTTAATTGTGTCATAAAAGTGCGTCCAGAAAATTACTACAGAAATCACTGCACTTCGGCATGTAGCAGGAAAAATGTAAAAAAACTATTTCTTTAAGCTACTGACTTGAAAAAAGCATACTAAGTATGTTTATGTGTGTTGTTTACTATATGAAATTCTTGTTATATCGATTTTTTCAGATTTGATTACATTTCTCCTTTAAATCAAAAAAGGCGTTCAATACAGGATCAACTGGACTTTATTTGTTGCAGAAAACGTTTCGACTTCTGTCCAGAAGTCTTTTTCAATTCTGAATGGAAGCTGTGAGAACGAGAAGTTTTATACAGGCTTACAAGTCACGCACCAACATATGAAATTGGAAACTGAAATAACACCACAAATTAACTAACATGCCCATTCTATTTAAATTGACAAAACGACACATCCCAGCTTAACAAAGGGGGGTTTGTAACACATACATGTAAATTGAAAGATCACACCTTAAACAGTAGGAGGTTCCCTTGAGGTCTCTGTTAGAAGACACAAAACTGTATGTAAATTGACAAACAACACCTCCCAAACAACAACAGGGGCTACTCAGAGAACTTTGTTAGTCTAATTTACAGACAAGGCATCCCTGCTCCCATCCGGTGTAAAACGTTTCGGAATCAAATCCAAAACTGAGTTATAGGTCTTAGACAGTTGAAATCTCAGACCTCCTCCTCTGTTAAGAGAAGGTTTTTCTCTCTTAACATACACAGCTTCCTTTACCCCCCTCTCAAACCATCTGTGTTCTCGGTCCAAAATTTGAACATTCTGGTCCTCAAAGGAGTGTCCCTTGTCCGTGAGGTGGAGGTGAACTGCAGAGTTTTGTCCAGAGGAGGTTGCTCTCCTATGTTGAGACATTATTTTGTGGATAGGTTGTTTGAATGGGCATGTTAGTTAATTTGTGGTGTTATCTCATTTTCCAATTTCATATGTTGGTGCGTGACTTGTAAGCCTGTATAAAACTTCTCGTTCTCACAGCTTCCATTCAGAATTGAAAAAGACTTCTGGACAGAAGTCGAAACGTTTTCTGCAACAAATAAAGTCCAGTTGATCCTGTATTGAACGCCTTTTTTGATTTCATCATGTCCTGGACGACTGAGAATCTTCACCAGCGTAAAGTATTAAATAAATCCTTTGATTTTTGTAATTTCATCCTCTTAGGATCATTTTAGTTACTTTTCATTAAATCTGTTGACTGCCTATAGAATTTTGGAATTGGTTTAATTTATTTTTCGGTTGCGCAACAAAAATAAATTACTATTTGTTTTTTGAAACAATATTGAATATAAATAGCGGTTTAAATTAGCTTCCCCTAATTTTCATAAGACATTTGTGCTTTTGAAATTGTGGACCTAAAAAAATTAATAAGCGTTTTAGAAGTTGTGGAACTAATTTTTTCATTAGCGTTGCCCACCACTGTAAATAAGCATTTCTAAAAAGAAAAAGTGACCCGCCATTTTCCAGCCAATAAAAACAGAGTTTGTAACCAGCCAATAAAAACAGAACTTGAATTTGAATCAGCCAATAAAAACAGAGCTTGAATTTGAATCAGCCAATAAAAACAGAGTTTGAATTTGAATTTCAGCAGGGCCAGGGGGAGCAGAGCCATATATGGCTCTGAGGGGGAGGGATCAGAATGCTTTGCCTGTTGAAAATTTTTCTAAGTTTTGCAGTCAACAGAAAGTTACACATAGCACCTTTAAAGACGTGAAAACCTGGATGACTCTCCATTTTCTGCTCTTGAACACAGACAAGATAGAGGTTTTGGTTTTTGGACCTGAGCATTTTAGGAATACATTTTTCAGTCTTTTGCTCTCCATGGATGTCATTAATCTGACCTCCAGCTCTAATGTTAAAAATCTTGGTGTTATTTTTGATCAGGACATGTTTATTATCCCCCACATTAAAAATGTTACTAGAACCGCCTTCTTCCACCTGCGTAATATTGCTAAAATTACATGGATGATTGAGCTTACAAAACTTTTATCACTAAAATGAGAAAAATCTTATCTAAAAATGATGCAGAAAAACGGCTTCATGCCTTTGTCATGTCTAGACTGGACTTTTGCAATGGTTTCTTGTCTGGGTGTCCAAATGTTTCTTTAAAACATTTTCAGTTGATCCAAAATACTGCTGCCAGAGTCTTAACTGGAGTTAGTGGGAGATCATATCTCTCCAGTTTTAGCTTCTCTCCACTGGGTCCCGGTCAAATCCAGAATGTAAAATCTTCTAACCTACAAAACTCTCAACATAGCTCCATCTTACTTTGTACATTACAGATCTTATTGTTCCATACTTTCCTAACCGAGCACTTCGCTCTCAGACTTCAGGCTTACTCGCAGTCCCTGAAGTTTCCAGAGGCAGAATGGGAGGAAGATCTTTCAGTTATCAGCCTCCTCTCTTGTGGAACCAGCTTCCAGTTTCTGTCTGTGAGGCTGACACATTGTCCAGTTTAAAGACTGGGCTCAAGACTTTCCTTTTTGATAAATCCTATAATTAGGGTTGACTTGTTAGGCTGTCATAGGCTTAGACTACTGAGGACTAAGTAATCTCATATCTTTAAATTAATTGCTAAAATTGAATTAGTTTTCATTTGATACTATTTCTATCTTCTAAGCATGTGCTTATTGACCTGCCATTGTATATCTGTTCCTCTCAAACCCAGCTGGTTGAAGCAGATGGACGCTTGTCCTGAGCCTGGTTCTGCTAAAGGTTTCTTCCTCATGAAGGAGTTTTTCCTTTCCACTGTCACCTTCATGCTTGCTCAAGATGAGAGTTCTGTGATTGAGTTAAACTTAAAGCAGTCTGCTCCTTGGATAAACAGTGTTAACTTATATTTTTTTTATATATGGATGTTTCTATAGTATTCAGTGCCCTGAGATGATTTCTGTTGTGACTTGGCGCTATATAAATAAACTGAATTGAATTGATGCAGGAAGAGCACCAACTGCATCATGAAGGACCCTACTCACCCAGCACACACACTTTTTGCCCTGTTCCCCTCAGGCAGAAGGTTGCGGAGCATTAATTGTAGAACAACTAGATTGAGGAACAGCTTCTACCCTGAAGCTGTTAGACTCATGAATTCCTAACCCGAATAATCACTGTAAAGAAGAAAAAGAAAATCACTGTACAGTAATGCCACATTGATTGGTTATAAGTGACTTGTCTGTGCTGCTGATCTCTTGCCTTTATGCTGCTGTATTGATACCCATCTACCCACTACAGACTCTTGTTCGGGCTGCTGTATAATATACCATATTATTTTACATTATTAGTGTTTAGCGTATATCTTAGATCTTTTAGCGTATCATTTAGCATAAATCTTAGTGTACATTTTAGATTCTTATATATTGTTTCTTTTTATACTTTATATTTTTGCTATTCCTGGGTATATTCATTCAACCTTTTATTTATACAGGCTAGCCTCGTTGAGCCACAGGGACTCATTTACAAGAGGGACCTGTTTCACTCACGCCCAGGGTCAATTTAGAGTTACCAATCAGCCTAACATGCATGTTTTTGGACTGTGGGAGGAAACCGGAGCACTCGGAGAAAACCCACGCATGCACGGAGAGAACATGCAAACTCCACCCAGAAAGGCCCCCGGACCGGGATTTGAACCGGGGACCTGCTCGCTGAGAGGCAGCAGCTCTACCAGTTGTGCCACCGTGCTGCCAAATATGAATGTATAAATATATATAAATGGGATCTTGAGTACACAATTTCGTTCCACCTGATGTACCACATGTGACAATGAAGAACTTTGAACCTTGAACATAGAGAGCTGGTATGGTTTACCGTGTTAGTGTATCCATGATGTTGTCGTGGTTTGGTTGTTGACGGTTTGAAGAAGCACTGGTCAGTCTGACTGCATGATGAGGCTTCAAACATTTTTCTAACAAGACCGCAGAAACTACAATGTGCAGATGTCATACCTGTGGCGGTGGTGTTGTGGTAGCATGATAAGATTCTCTAATTTTAGATGGTCATGCCAAGGCAGGCATTTCCAACCTTTTTCCATGGATTAGATTTGGCCCTATTCAGGTCGACCCAGTGTGGCTTCTGAGTCATTTCATTAGGTGACCCCAGCTACTTTCAGCTCAGTTCTTAGGACCTACTTGGCTGAGGTTCCAAGTGAGCTGAGTTTAGCTAAAACATTTAACATCAGCAGACTGCAGGCCATTGATTGGCCAGAGAGACTTAAACATGTAAGCCAATATCATGGTTCTATGAAGAGGTGCATTTTGCACTTGTTGGCTGACAATATAATCTAGACAGAGCTACATCAAACTGACTACTGTAAATTTATGGTCTCGTTAGGCAGAGGGAAGCTGTCCTCAATTAAACCACAACATTTTTGGAAACTGTGGCAAAAGATGGTGAGTGTTTCGTGACTTTACTTATTTCCCCATCGCAGTGTTGAGTTTGCCTCAGATAGAAAATAACATTGCAGAAGTTTCAGGCGGTTACGCTACGACGATCCCAGCAATATAACTATCAAAACCCACAAAGAACGTGCTGACTTGAATAGAGTTGAAGCAAGTCGTGGTGTGAGACTAGACAGTGGGAAAACTGCTACAGAGCAAGGTGAGGGTTCAGACAAGCAACACAATGCTGAAAATAGCAAGAAAAACCTTTTTGGTGAAGACTAAGAGCATAGCACATCATGGTTACCTTCAAACTAAAGGAGGTTTTTCAAAATATGCTGGGGTTATCCAGTGTGAAGGGAGCCTCTGGTAATTCATTTTTCTTCACACTTTTACACTCTTCATATAACGTGATTTTTTTTACTGTCCATATGAAGATTTTAAACATCTTTCCATGGTCTTCTGCTTATTGTCCCCTGTCCCAGAGCAAGGAGGGGACTTGAAAATACTCTCTGTACATCCTCCCAGTTCATCATCTGAGCTGAATAACTTGAAAAATACGTGAGGTGCTGTCTTCCGTTTTAGTGTGTGGGTTCATCTAGGCACAAGAGAGGTCCCCATTGAAAATTGGGTCACAACCTCAAAATCCAAGATGCTATTGCCTACCAAGACCATCTGTGTAAAATGTCCACCCTAGTTGCAAACAGGTCACCATTGGCCACCCAATGTCTTCATCATTGCACCTGGAAGCAGACAAAATTGCTCCCTCCACTCGCCAGGGTCAACATACAGCTTGCTCTTTGTTGGGCTGAGGAGGCAACAGGTCCAGGAAACAAACTCTGAACCTTCAACTCAAATTTTCTGTACTCTTACGTGCAATTGTGAAAAATAGGTTTACTGTGACGCAAACAGGACTCACAGAACAGACGTTTTGTAATGCTCTCCACTTATCTTGATTTTGCTAATTATATCCAAGGCATGTGTGTATGCGTGTCTTATACCTCTATAGCTGTTAGTTGTTTTGCCCCCCCAGTTTTGTAAATGACTTTGTAATTAGCTCCTTCTAGTTCTAGTTTGCTGTAGTGATGAGTGGAGAAGGAGCTGGAAATAACATAAACCAATCAGGAGCGTCCTGCCTTACAACCCTCACAACCCTGATCCGGATCAACCAAACACACCTCCCAACTGGTGATGACATTTATCTCTCCTGTAAGCTGCTAAAAAGAATGCAAATTTTAACCTAAAGTGAGTCATTTCACCAGAAAGAGAAACCTGCTTTTTGACAAGAAAACTGCTGCCTAGAGAGGCAACGTTGTCAGCAACTTCAGCCAAATCTACAAATCTTCAAACACCAAAACTAAAACACATTTAAAGCATCTATGGCATTTCACATGGAAATCAGAAGTTTAAGAAAACAACACAAGCCTTGTAGGAAAGTGAGGGAGGAAATAACAAGGCATGCATTTTTGTTCTGGCGATGAGAAGAAGGGGTGGGGGGTAGTTTTAAATTGTCCCTCTTCCTCTTCCTCTTGTCTTTATTTGTCTCTTTCCTCTCATCTTCGTTCAAGAGCTGGTTTCAAGAAACCACTCAGAACCTTCAGAAATGAGTCAAATAGGAAAAAAAAAAAGTCAGGGCATTTTTTAGCATTTTAAAACAAACTAACGACAAACACTGTGTTTGATTACATTTTCTTCATCTTTAATCATATAATAGTTGATTCAGCATTTTTTTGTCTGTAGGTTTCTGAACAATTTAACTCCTGCAGACTTTCTGTTTCAGCTGTTTGACTTTCAGCTCATCAGCAGATGGTTGCTTTCTGTAACTTTTATACTTTTATAATATTTAACTTACCGGTACAAACATTTTCCCCATAGAAACAGACTGTAGGTCTTCAGTTCCTTTAGAAACATTCTTCTCTTTAAAATCTGCTTCAGTTTTCGGTTTCATATAGGGTACTACTTTTAGCTGTCATTCTGCTTCTTTTAGCTGGTTAATTTTTAGTTAGCCTTTTGAGGTACTTTATAGCTATGCACGACTTTTAGCTTTTAATCAATGTTTGGATTATTTTTGCCTTTCGCTTATGTTTAATTACTTTTAGTGAGCCCTTTGCTTCTTTACCTGAATTTTAGCTACGTTTAGCTAGTGTTTTACACATTTAATCTTTTAGTTAGAATTTTGCTTCTTTAACATTTTCACAAAGGTTTTTCTATTTTAACCTTTTAGCTAATGTGTTGCTTTTTAACCATTTAACTAACTATAGCTTTTGGACAGTTTTACTTCTTTAACCGTTTAGCTAGTGTTTTACTTCATTAATATTTTAGCTAATGTGTTGCTTCTTTCATTTTTTTCAGAATCATAATCAGCTTTATTGTCATTGCACAGAGCACAACAAAATTACATTTCAGTACAGCCCATCTGAAGAACCACAAACAAACAGACAAACAGACAGACTTGGGTAGACGGCGTGACTGAGGCGCAGCCTCTGAGAGGCGCTCCTAAAGGGGAACACGAGGGAAGACGGGACCAAAAAAAAAGAAGCAATCTTGCACTGTGACCCAGCAGGACACAGCGTGAGGCTGCAAAAAATAAAAATAATAATAATAACAGCACTTAAAAAAAGCAACATACAGACATGAGACATTATGCGTGTGGAGTGGGGGGGTTCCCAGCACAGGCCACCAAGTGAGCAACGCAGCCAGCTTATTGGCACATTCACATCTCCTACGTTGCTGCACTGGGGGGATGGGGGAATGAGGGAAGCCAGCGAAGGCGTGAATTTCATGGGAGAGTAGTCCGTGAGCACTGTCCAGAGCCCCCCACCCCCCAGCCATAGTCCTGATAAGAGGTGGTGGATATCAGCTGGCTCGGTTGAGCTCTTACACAGGCCCAGGTCCTTGGGAAAAGGTAGGGGGGTGGGGGGTGGGAGGGAGCAGAGCATCTTGTTTCCCTAATATCCAGCAGAAATTAAACTACTGTATGCCCCTTTTCCACCGCTCGGCGCGGGTCGGATATTGCGTAACATTTGCATGCCAGACGCGCGCTGATGCCATTTCCACCAGACTTCCGAGCCACGCCGCACCATAATTTTGGAAGCATTTCAAAAGCAGGGTCGACCCGAGCTGCAAGCGAGCCAGCCGACACGTCAGAAACACTGTCGGTCACTGATTGGTCGGGGGGAGGAGTCTGTGGGGACTGGAGCCCTGCTGAAAATGGCGGCCATAGAAGCGAGCGAGCACGGAAGGACTTTACAAGATTAACATGGTAAAAACAATTATTTGTTTGCTGAAAATTATAGCAAAGATATGTCTTAGCTGAACTTTTCCTTAATAAATGAATGCAATTGTCAAATCAGCTGGATTTAAAAAGTAGTTTCGCCATGTGCACGCGCGCGGGTGGGGTGGCTTTATTTTTTAAAATTTAGTTAAATAAACGCTTAAATTTTTAAATTTCTTAGCTGACTTTATAGCACAAGGGTTCCTTAGCTTAACCATTCCTTAATAAATTCACGAAATGGTCAAATCTGCTGGATTTAAATTATTTCGCTTTGACTTCTTCCAAGCCGTCGCGTACACTATGAAAATAAATTTTAAAAAATAGAATTTTAGCTCAAATAACTCCAACAGCTTATAGTTTGGAAATGAACATCTTGTGATTACTTTCTGTAAGTTTTTTAAAATCTGCGGTGTGGTTTATGAGCTATTTGCTGCTATTTGCTACAAAGTACAAGGGGAAAAAACGAAGCTAGCGAGACACGTCTATGAAAAATTTGAATTTTATTTAAAATAACTCCAAGAGCTTACAGTTTGGAAATGGACATCTTGTGATTACTTTCTGTAAGTTTGAAAAAAAATCTACGTTGTAGTTTATGAGCTATTTGCTGCTATTTGCTACAAAGTTCAAGGGAAAATCAACTAAGCTAATGCTAACCGCTAGCTCCACATCTACGAAGCTAAAACAGCGAATTTTATCTCAAACATCTCATACAGCTAACATTTTGTAAATGTCCACCCAGTATTACTTTATGCAAGTTTCAAAACAATCTGTCCTGTGTTTCAGTAGTTCTTTGTTATTTTATTATTTTCATTATTTCTAAAACAGTTGAGCTGGTTTAACTAGCTCCAAGAAGCTCTACAGAAAAACAAATTGTAGCAGCACCATTCTTTGTTTTATGCAGTTATTTAAAAACAGTATCTAGACTGGATTAGTGCACGTTTTACTTCTTTTACAGTCAAGAGAAAAAAGTCACAAGAATTGAACAACTTGTGTCTTCTTCTGGATGAAGCCCGTGAGACAACGAAAAAAAAAAAGCATTAGGTGGATGCAGTATTTTTATTTTTGTACATTTTTCACTTCTTACTTTTCCTATTAAACTTTTTTTTCTTAAGTGGTGTCATTGAACAATAATTTCCTAAACATATTTTACATTGTTAAAGCTCAGCTGACATCATCTTTTAACTTTCCATAAAATGGCACAACATATATATATATATATATTAAGATTGACCTCTGATCGTTTTTGCTAAAACAATGTTAAATTAATTAAAATTCCTCTCAAAAACAGTTTAAAATTAGCGCCTTTTTTTTTACATGATAAATACGGTTTTTCCCGTCGCGCGATTATGACGTCACACACAGACTCGCCTCAACTGCGCACATTGTATACAATGGAGAAGATACAAACGCGATCCGTCCAATTTAGCCATTTAAAACTTTATATTTTAGCGGTTTGTCTTCAGAGAAGCCAAAGTTATTTCCAGTAAACAGCAGGTTATAATTTTTTTTCAGCTCCTGCTGGTTTTTGGAGACTTTTCACTTCAGGAAGTGAGCAGGTGTGTGATGACTTACACCAGCTGCAAGTTGAGAGGCAGAAGGAATTCTACAACATCTAAATAGTTTCCACAGCACTGAAATGGTAATATATTAGTTAATGTTTCTAATAATTATTCAACATTAATTTATAGTTTAAAAAATTAGTCCCTTTTAAAATATCTGTTAAATATATTATTTTTTTATTTTATTTTGTTTGTGTTTTCAGGTTTCCAGGTCTCCAGTCCATCACCTGAGGCTCTTCCTGTTGAACCACTAGTACAACCCAGACTTTCACATCACAGCAGGTAAGATTGCATCAACAAAAAGAATAGTACTCAACAATATTCTTTGATGTAAATCTGTTGATTTTCTGTGGTTCTGATGAGGGAAGTGACAAAGTGGATGCAGCATTCAGCCCATAATGGACCCAGATGTCCTCTGCGTCCAGACCTACAACACCTGGACAGGAGGGTGGACGAGGAGGTGGTGGAGTCTGAAGAAGTGTACAAGCAGCAGGATGAGGAGAAACTAGTTCTTAATGACACAGCTAGCTGCTCAGTAAAATTGAATTTCTAGTAAAATTCTGATTTTGCAGATTTACAGCTGTAAAGTGTCATTTTTACAGAGCTGATGAAGTCAAACACCACTTGCTGATATTTTTTAAACTCAATTTTTTTTGATAATCTGTTCATATTAATGTTTCCCCAGAGGTTTTCATATATTTGATAATATGGGATGGTTTTATTTTAATAAAATGTTTTTTTTAACATTCACCAATTTTGTTTTTACTAAAGTACGAGCTGTGAGTTGTAGATGAACGAATGAAATTAAAACAGATACACAAATATTCTCACAAAGAATAACTCAACACTAACAGATAATATAGTGTACTACTGTAACTTTATTTACACATAACTACAGAAACACTTGGTTCATTGTTATCCTTTTTTTTTCAAACAATATGTTCATTTGAACTGTCAGAAAAAATATTAAATTCATATTTTCATTGATTCATTTTCATCTCAATGCTCTGGCCAGTTGTAGTATTTCTGCATATTTTGATGTCTTGATGCACAAACGTAGCTTTCTGCAGCATCAGTCCTGGTGTTCTACAGATCATGAAGATGTCTCCATCTGTTCTTTAACAATATCAAGGTTTGTTCTCCTCCACCTGGGTCCACTCTTCAGGTGAAGATATTTCTGTGAATTGATGATAAAACACACAGACACACACAGTATATATTATATGCAGTATACTGTATATTAAGACAATGGGTCAAACTAATGTCATGTATTTCCATCATTTTAATGATACACCACTATAACACCAAGTGATGTCCAAATTAAATAGAAAAATAAATATGAAATATTTTCAACATGTTGACTGGATTACATAACAAAGCTGACAAATTGAAGCAACATGATCAGCAGGAGCCTGTGCAAATTGTTTTGTACACAAACTAATAACTAATAATGTTGAATAATTATTAGAAACATTAACTAATATATTACCATTTCAGTGCTGTGGAAACGATTTACATGTTGTAGAATTCCTTCTGCCTCTCAACTTGCAGCTGGTGTAAGTCATCACACACCTGCTCACTTCCTGAAGTGAAAAGTCTCCAAAAACCAGCAGGAGCTGAAAAAAAATTATAACCTGCTGTTTACTGGAAATAACTTTGGCTTCTCTGAAGACAAACCGCTAAAATATAAAGTTTTAAATGGCTAAATTGGACGGATCGCGTTTGTATCTTCTCCATTGTATACAATGTGCGCAGTTGAGGCGAGTCTGTGTGTGACGTCATAATCGCGCGACGGGAAAAACCGTATTTATCATGTAAAAAAAAGGCGCTAATTTTAAACTGTTTTTGAGAGGAATTTTAATTAATTTAACATTGTTTTAGCAAAAACGATCAGAGGTCAATCTTAATATATATATATATATATATATATATATATATATATATATATATATATATA
>JBBPBX010028548.1:4641-36489 GCA_038048925.1 Garcialebias charrua
TTTTTTAAATAAAGGAGAGCCTGATGAAAAGGTGTGAGGTGACAAAGACAAACACTTGACTTTTTTCTACATTTGCAAAGAACCCTGAACAGGATCATATGATCAGGGTTTAGGACCAGGGTTCAAGATCAGGGTTGAAGATAAGGGTTTAGGATCAGCGTTGAAGATCAGCGTTTAGGATCAGGGTTTAGGATCAGGGTTTAGGATCAGGGTTCATGATCAGGGTTGAGGATCAGGGTTTAGGATCAGGGTTGAAGATCAGGGTTTAGGATCAGGGATGAAGATCAGGGTTCAGGATCAGGGTTGAGGATCAGGGTTTAGGATCAGGGTTGAAGATCAGGGTTTAGGATCAGGGTTGAGGATCAGGGTTTAGGATCAGGTTTGAGGACCAGGGTTCAAGATCATAGTTGAAGATCAGGATTTAGGATCAGGATTGAGGACCAGGGTTCAGGATCAGGGTTTAGGATCAGGGTTGAAGATCAGGGTTTAGGATCAGGGTTGCGGACCAGGGTTCAGGATCAGGGTTGAGGACCAGGGTTCAGGATCAGGGTTGAGGATCAGGGTTTAGGATCAGGGTTGAGGATCAGGGTTTAGGATCAGGGTTGAGGACCAGGGTTCAGGATCAGGGTTGAGGTTCAGGATTGAAGATCAGGGTTTAGGATCAGGGATTAGGATCAGGGTCGAGGATCAGGTTTGAAATCAGGGTTGAGGATGTGGGTTGAGGATCAGGGTTAAGGATCAGGAATGATAAACAGGGTTGAGGATCAGGGTTTAGGATCAGGATTGAGAATTAGGATTGAAGATCAGGGTCAAGGATCAGGGATGAGAATCGGGGATTAGGATCAGGGATTAGGATCAGGATTGAGGATCAGGGTTGTAGATCAGGATTGAGGGTGAGGGTTGAGGATCAGAGTTGTAGATCAGGGTTGAGGGTGAGGGTTGAGGATCAGGGTTGAGGATCAGGGATGAGGATCAGGGTTGAGGATCAGGGTTGAGGATCAAGGTTGAGGATCAGGGTTGATGATCAGGGATGAGAATCAGGGTTGAGGATCAGGGTTTAGGATCAGAGATTAGGATCAGGGATTAGGATCAGCATTGAAGATCAGGGTTGAGGATGAGGATTGAGGATCAGGGTTTACGATCAGGTTTGAGGATCAGGATTGAAGATCAGGGTCGAGAATCAGGGTTGAGGATCAGGGATGAGAATCAGGGTTGAGGATCAGGGTTTAGGATCAGGGTTGAGGATCAGGGTTTAGAAACTGGGTTTAGGATCAGGGATGAGAATCAGGATTGAGGTTCAGGGTTTAGGATCAGGGTTGAGGATCAGGTTTGAAGATCAGGGTCGATGATCAGGGTTGAGGATCAGGGATGAGAATCAGGGTTGAAGATCAGGATTTAGGATCAGGGTTGAGGATCAGGATTGAGGATCAGGGTTTAGAAACAGGGTTTAGGATCAGGGATGAGGATTAGGGTTTAGGATCAGGGATGAGAATCAGGGTTGAAGATCAGGGTTTAGAAACAGGGTTTAGGATCAGGGATGAGGATCAGGGTTTAGGATCAGGATTGAGGATCAGGTTGAAGATCAGGGTTTAAGATCAGGGTTGAGGATCAAGGATCAGGGTTGAGGATCAGGATTGAGGATCAGGGTTTAGAAACAGGGTTTAGGATCAGGGATGAGGATTAGGGTTTAGGATCAGGGATGAGAATCAGGGTTGAGGATCAGGATTGAGGATCAGGGTTTAGAAACAGGGTTTAGGATCAGGATTGAGGATCAGGGTTTAGAAACAGGGTTGAGGATCAGGGATGAGCATCAGGTTCATGTGATGTTGAAACACCTGACCTCGGGCAGGATGGAGATCATCTGAACACAGAGCGCTCCTTCCTGCTGCACCAGGATTAGATCTCATCTTTTCTCATCCAATTGCTAGGAGGTTGCATCACTGCAGCCACACTGGCTGACTGCTTCTGGAAATTGGACAGAAAGATAAAAATACAGCCGAGGAGTGAGTCTGCGTCATTTCATCAGTGATGAAGAGAAGCTGCTGATGCTGATAGGATCCCACCCATCCTTCCAGACAGTCCAGAGATCTCCATGAAATGTCCTGTAGAAAGAAGCGGACAAAGAATGGAGGTCCCACCTTCATCCTGCAGCTCTGAGACCTGTTGGGTTATGTGTTCAGGAAACCTGAGCTGATCACTGTCAGACAGGTCAAAAGGAAAGATCTTATAGAAATGGCAGAAACAAAATCCAAGACTTTGGTCAGATCCAAACTATGTCAATGTCAATATCAATTTTATTTATATAGCACATAAAAACAACCGAAGTCGACCAAAGTGTTGTACAGTTAAAAAATAAAAAAACAACAGAGTAAAATGCATCTAATGCCACTGAAACATAATAAAGTTATCAGTAAATATACAACAATAAAATCTGCTCAAAATTGGTTCTCAGACTCTGTGAGGATTAAATGCCAAGTAAAACAGATGAGTCTTGAGCATTGATTTAAAAGTCTCAACAAACTACTTCCATTGATTTGTAAATAACCAAACCGTCCTGTAAATGATCTGAAATGTCAACGTTCTGTGATCCTGTGAAAGTGTTTTAATGAATCTGTGAGGAGCTGAAGTGTTTTACTGAACACCAGTTCATAAACTAAGACATTCAGAGACTTTTGAAGGTTTCAGCTAAAGAAAAGAATGATCTCTGATCAGTTTTTACGTTTGTTGATTTCAGATAAAGCAAACAGGCATTTATGAACAATGAGAAACTTAACTGCCAACAATAATGGAATAATAGTTCCATTAGTCTTAGAAAGGGATTTTTACCACCTGGTTTATGTTGATTAGAGTCCATTTCACCTGGTTTATGTTGATTAGAGTCCATTTGACCTGGTTTATGTTGTTTAAAGTCGATCTGATCTGGTTTATATTGGTTGCAGTCAATTTGTCCTGGTTTATATTGATTAGAGTCAATCTGACCTGGTTTATATTGGTTAGAGTCCATTTCACCTGGTTTATGTTGATTAGAGTCTATTTGACCTGGTTTATGTTGATTAGAGTTGATCTGACCTGGTTTATATTGGTTAAAGTCAATCTGATCTGGTTTATATTGGTTAGAGTCAATTTGACCTGGTTTATATTGGTTAGAGTCAATCTGACCTGGTTTATGTTGATTAGAGTCGATCTGACCTGGTTTATATTGGTTAAAGTCAATCTGATCTGGTTTATATTGGTTAAAGTCAATCTGATCTGGTTTATATTGGTTAGAGTCAATTTGACCTGGTTTATATTGGTTAGAGTCAATCTGACCTGGTTTATATTGGTTAGAGTTTATCTGAACTGGTTTATATTGGTTATAGTTGATCTGACCTGGTTTATATTGGTTAGAGTCAATTTGACCTGGTTTATGTTGGTTAGAGTCAGTCTGACCTGGTTTATATTGGTTAGAGTTGATCTGACCTGGTTTATGTTGGTTGAAGTCGATCTGACCAGGTTTATGTTGTTTAAAGTCGATCTGACCAGGTTTATATTGGTTAGAGTCCATTTCACCTGGTTTATGTTGATTAGAGGCCATTTGACCTGGTTTATGTTGATTAGAGTCGATCTGACCTGGTTTATATTGGTTAGAGTCAATCTGACCTGGTTTATGTTGTTTATAGTCGATCTGATCTGGTTTATATTGGTTAGAGTTGATCTGACCAGGTTTATATTGGTTAGAGTCAATTTGACCTGGTTTATATTGGTTAGAGTTGATCTGACATGGTTTATGTTGGTTGAAGTCGACCTGATCTGGTTTATGTTGGATGAAGTCAACCTCATCTGGTTTATATTGGATGAAGTCAACCTGATCTGGTTTATGTTGGATGAAGTCGACCTGATCTGGTTTATGTTGGTTGAAGTCGACCTGATCTGGTTTATGTTGGTTGAAGTCGACCTGATCTGGTTTATGTTGGTTGAAGTCAACCTGATCTGGTTTATGTTGGTTGAAGTCGACCTGATTTGGTTTATGTTGGTTGAAGTCGACCTGATCTGGTTTATGTTGGTTGAATTCAGCCTGATCTGGTTTATGTTGGTTGAAGTCGACCTGATATGGTTTATGTTGGTTGAAGTCGACCTGATCTGGTTTATGTTGGTTAAAGACGACCTGATGTGGTTTATGTTGGTTGCAGTCGACCTGATCTGGTTTATGTTGGTTGAAGTCGACCTGATGTGGTTTATGATGGTTGAAGTCGACCTGATCTGGTTTATGTTGGTTAAAGACGACCTGATCTGTTTTATATTGGTTGAAGTCAGCCTGATCTGTTATTTGGTTGAAGTCACCTGATCTGGATTAAGTTGGTTGAAGTCGACCTGATCTGGTTTATGTTGGTTAAAGACGACCTGATCTGGTTTATGTTGGTTGAAGTCAGCCTGATCTGGTTTATTTTGGTTAAAGACGACCTGATCTAACGACCTGATCTGGTTTATTTTGGTTAAAGACGACCTGATCTGGTTTATGTTGGTTGAAGTTGACCTGATCTGGTCTATGTTGGTTGAAGTCAACCTGATATGGTTTATGTTGGTTGAATTCAGCCTGATCTGGTTTATGTTGGTTGAAGTCGACCTGATCTGGTTTATGTTGGTTGAAGTCAACCTGATATGGTTTATGTTGGTTGAATTCAGCCTGATCTGGTTTATGTTGGTTGAAGTCGACCTGATCTGGTTTATGTTGGTTGAAGTCGACCTGATCTGGTTTATGTTGGTTGAAGTCAACCTGATCTGGTTTATGTTGGTTGAAGTCGACCTGATCTGGTTTATGTCGGTTGAAGTCAACCTGACATGGTTTATGTTGGTTGAATTCAGCCTGATCTGGTTTATGTCGGTTGAAGTCGACCTGATCTGGTTTATGTTGGTTAAAGACGACCTGATCTGGTTTATGTCGGTTGAAGTCAACCTGATATGGTTTATGTTGGTTGAATTCAGCCTGATCTGGTTTATGTTAGTTGAAGTCGACCTGATCTGATTTATGTTGGATGAAGTCGACCTGATCTGGTTTATGTTGGTTAAAGACGACCTGATCTGGTTTATGTTGGTTGAAGTCGACCTGATCTGGTTTATGTTGGTTGAAGTCGACCTGATCTGGTTTATGTTGATTGAAGTCGACCTGATCTGGTTTATGTTGGTTGAAGTCGACCTGATCTGGTTTATGTTGATTGAAGTCGACCTGATCTGGTTTATGTTGGTTGAAGTCGACCTGATCTGGTTTATGTTGGTTAAAGACGACCTGATCTGGTTTATGCTGGTTGAAGTCGATCTGCCCCTCCCTGGGCTGCCACCTTACCGTGGTGGAGGGGCTTGAGTGTCCCAATGATCCTAGGAGCTATGCTGTCAGGGGCTTCATGCCCCTAGTAGGGTCACCCAAGGCAGACAGGTCCTAGGTGAGGGACCAGACAAAGTGCAGCCCAAAAACCCCTATGATGAGTGAAATAAATGGACTAAGTTTTCCCTCGCCCGGACGCGGGTCACCGGGGCCCCACTCTGGAGCCAGGCCCGGAGGTGGGGCACGCTGGCGAGCGCCTGGTGGCCGGGCTTTTACCCATGGAGCCCGGCCGGGCACAGCCCGAAGAGGAGACGTGGGTCCCCCTTCCCATGGGCTCACCACCTGTGGGAGGGGCCAAAGGGGTCGGGTGCAATGTGAGATGGGTGGTGGCCGAGGGCGGGGACCCTGGCGGTCTGATCCTCGGCTACAGAAGCTGGCCATTGGGACATGGAATGTCACCTCTCTGGTGGGGAAGGAGCCTGAGCTAGTGTGTGAGGTTGAGAGTTTCCGACTAGAAATAGTCGGACTCACCTCAACGCATGGCTCTGGCTCTGGAACCAGTTTCCTTGAGAGGGGTTGGACACTCTTCCACTCTGGAGTTGCCCCTGGTGAGAGGCGCCGAGCAGGAGTGGGCATACTGGTTGCCCCCCATCTTGGTGCCTGTACGTTGGGGTTCACCCCGGTGAACGAGAGGGTAGCCTCCCTTCGCCTACGTGTGGGGGGACGGGCTCTGACTGTTGTTTGTGCCTATGCACCAAACGGCAGCTCAGACTACCCACCCTTTTTGGAGTCCTTGGAGGGGGTATTGGAGAGTGCGCCTCCTGGGGACTCCCTTGTTCTACTGGGGGACTTCAACGCTCACGTGGGCAATGACAGTGAGACCTGGAGGGGTGTGGTTGGGAGGAACGGCCCCCCTGATCTGAACCAGAGTGGTGTTCTGTTATTGGACTTCTGTGCTCGTCATGGATTGTCCATAACGAACACCATGTTTAAGCATAAGGGTGTCCATATGTGCTCTTGGCACCAGGACACCCTAGGTCGCAGTTCGATGATCGACTTTGTTGTCGTCTCATCTGATCTGCGGCCGCATGTCTTGGACACTCGGGTGAAGAGAGGGGCGGAGCTGTCAACTGACCACTACCTGGTGGTGAGTTGGCTCCGATGGTGGGGGAGGATGCCGGTCAGACCTGGCAGACCCAAACGTATTGTGAGGGTCTCTGGTAGGTAGGGGTGGCGTGCTGCTGACCTCAACTCGGGATGTTGTGAGTCGGTGGGCGGAATACTTCGAAGACCTCCTCAATCCTACTGGCACGTCTTCCACTGAGGAAGCGGAGCCTGGGGACTTTGGGTCGGGTTCTCCGATCTCTGGTGCTGAGGTCGCCGAGGTGGTTAAAAAGCTCCGCGGTGGCAAGGCTCCGGGGGTGGATGAGATTCGCCCGGAGTTCCTTAGGGCTCTGGATGTTGTAGGGTTGTGTTGGCTTACGCGACTCTGCAATATCGCGTGGACATCGGGGGCAGTTCCCTTGGATTGGCAGACTGGGGTGGTGGTTCCCCTATTCAAAAAGGGGGACCGTAGGGTGTGTTCCAACTATAGGGGGATCACACTCTTAAGCCTCCCTGGTAAGGTCTATTCAGGGGTTCTGGAGAGGAGGGTCCGTCGGATAGTCGAACCTCGGATTCAGGAGGAACAGTGTGGTTTTCGTCCTGGTCGTGGAACACTGGACCAGCTCTACACCCTCAACAGGGTCCTGGAGGGTGCGTGGGAGTTTGCCCAACCAGTTTACATGTGCTTTGTGGACTTGGAGAAGGCATTCGACCGCGTCCCTCGGGGGGTTCTGTGGGGGGTACTCCGGGAGTATGGGGTACCAGGCCCTTTGATAAGGGCTGTTAGGTCCCTGTACGACCGGTGTCAGAGCTTGGTCCGCATTGCCGGCAGTAAGTCAGGCTCGTTTCCGGTGAGAGTTGGACTCCGCCAAGGTTGCCCTTTGTCACCGATTCTGTTCATAACTTTTATGGACAGAATTTCTAGGCGCAGCCAAGGTGTTGAGAGGATCCGTTTTGGTGACCTTAGAATCGCTTCTCTGTTTTTTGCAGATGATGTGGTCCTACTGGCTTCATCAGTTCGTGATTTACAACTTTCACTGGAGCGGTTTGCAGCCGAGTGTGATGCGGCCGGGATGAGGATCAGTTCCTCCAAATCCGAGGCCATGGTCTTGAGCCGGAAAAGGGTAGCATGCCCTCTCCGGGTCGGGGAGGAGGTCCTGCCCCAAGTGGAGGAGTTTAAGTATCTCGGGATCTTGTTCACGAATGAGGGAAAACTGGAGCGTGAGATCGATAGGCGGATAGGTGCAGCGTCCGCAGTGAAGCGGGCGCTGTACCGGTCTGTCGTGGTGAAGAGAGAGCTGAGTCAAAAGGCAAAGCTCTCAATTTACCGATCGATCTACGTTCCCACCCTCATCTATGGTCATGAGCTTTGGGTTGTGACCGAAAGAACAAGATCTCGGATACAAGCGGCTGAAATGAGTTTTCTCCGCAGGGTGTCTGGACTCTCCCTTAGAGATAGGGTGAGAAGCTCAGTCATCCGGGAGGGACTCGGAGTAGAGCCGCTGCTTCTCCACATCGAGAGGAGCCAGTTGAGGTGGCTCGGGCATCTGGTTAGGATGCCTCCTGGACGCCTCCCTGGTGAGGTGTTCCGGGCATGTCCCACCGGGAGGAGACCCAGAGGAAGACCCAGGACGCTGGAGGGACTATGTTTCTCGGCTGGCCTGGGAACGCCTTGGGATTCCCCCAGAGGAGCTGCTCCAAGTGGCTGGGGAGAGGGAAGTCTGGGCCTCCCTACTTAGGCTGCTACCCCCGCGACCCGACCCCGGATAAGCGGAAGAAGATGGATGGATGGATGGATGGATGGATGGATGGAAGTCGACCTGATCTGGTTTATGTCGATTGAAGTCGACCTGATCTGGTTTATGTTGGTTAAAGTTGATCTAATCTGATTTATGTTGAAGTTTATCTGACCTGGTTAGATATCAGAGCAGCAATCTGCAGACCAATCTGTGGTCTGAATAACCCAACACAGTTTTGTATGACACATCTAAAACCCTCAACGGAAGACGTGCGCCTTAAACTGAGATGCCAACCAGTCTGTGTTGCTTCAGTTAATGGAACCAGCTTTAAAGTGGGCCTCAACACGCTGTGAAACGGTAACTCCTCCCCCGAAGCAGATTCAAAATCTCCCTCAAAATGGGCGTGTCGAGAGACAAGGAGGGGAGGAGGTTGGGGGTTGTGCTTTTGTTCACACCTCCTCCAGCAACAACCTAAAACAAACTAAAACTCTAGCCAACAACATAAACCAAGCAACAACGAAAAATAAACATGTAGATGTATTTATCTATTCCACCCGATCTATCCAAAACCAAAGGCTTAAAAAAAATGAAAATAAAACCACAAAGTTCTCCGTGACCAGGGATTGAACCCAGGTCTCCTGGTTCCCAAACCACATCTCACCACTGACCCAACTAGCCATTCATGCATTGTTCCTCCATCGCACAGTATTAAAACATACACAACAAGATAGTTTAGATGAAGTGAAAAATATTCTTAAAATAAATAAGTTAAAATATACAAATAACTAGTGCCATTCCGAAAACTATAATATGCTTTGTTGCAGAGCTTTTCAGGAGTGAAATGTACCACTTCCATATAAGGTATGAACTGCAGCGAGGACCTTCTCATCTCTGCAGGGGATTGACTCTGCTCGAACCATTCGTGACGTCAGAGTGAACAAGACACGTCAGAGTGAACAGTCCATGACCAATATGAAAATTAAGCTGCAATACCTATGTTCAACCCATAGGACTACCGTAAACACAGTTTTAGACCAAATATTGCCGATTTACACAAATACGAACAATTACATGAAAATTAACACAGACATAGTGCTATGAAACATTTTAAACACATTCTAGGGAGTTTATCAGCTAAAAAAAGTTAAATTTCGGTTTAGTTCCTCTTTTAAGATTTGTCACGAACATGAAGCAAAAACCAGACAATCCTGTGAGTTTTATTTTAGCTCACCCTTTGGGCCTAGTAATAAATCACAAGTCAGATTTGTTGCTTCTGGTCAATAATGAGGTGTCTGATCTGAGAACCACCAGACGTTTGTTTCTGCAGCTCAACAGGACGACGGTGGGTTTTTGTTTTCATTCTTGTGTTTGTGAACCCTCTGAAGAGCTTCTGATGAAAGTAACATCTTTTCTGACACTGTCAGAGAGTTTCACAGAACCTGATTCATCGGCGCCATCAGGGAGTCGGGTCATTTTCCTTCCTTCAAAGTGGACAAAAACAATAAAAAGCAGCTAAATGAGGTTCTGACTGCTGTCCCAGTTAACTGCAGCAGACCCATTTAAAGAGTTTATAATTTGATGCAGCACTGAAACCTCATTTATCGATCGCTCCGAGGGCTTTTCTGATCAGTTCCTGAGTGTGTCGGTCTTTGGCTCAAACTCCAGTTCTCACAGAACCAACTGGACCCGTTCCAACAGAACTGAAATAAACCCAGACCACCAGAAGACTGTGAGCAGTTTCCAGGCGTGAACACGTGTTCTCCTTCAGATGAAGAACAGCTGAGAAGAGCCACAGTCGCTCACAGAACGTCTTCACGGGTTTTGAGCAGAACGGTGCAGCTGGTTCTCCTCTCTGTGGCCCGACAGACTAGTTCAGGGTATCAGAGTGAGCCGAGCTGTTTCTGGACCTGTGTGGCAAATAAAGGTGTGTACATGTTCAGCAGAAGCTTTAAAATATGGAGAGGAACAAAAGAAAACCCGGTGGAGTGATGCAGAGAAATGGATTCATCATCAATCATTTTCTTTTCCTCTGTGGTCCGGTCCTGGAGGGGAACCCAGAACTTCCTCTCCATCTCCATTTCCTCCTGGAGGATCCCAGACTGGAGAGGAGATATAATGCCTGCAGAAATGTTCTGGTTCTGCCTCAGGATCTCCTCTCGGTGGAATGGGTCCAGAGGGCACCCTGATCAGGTGTCTGAACCTCCTCAACTGACTCAAGTCTAAGAGGAGCAGCTCTGCTCTGATGGTGGACCTCCTCTCTCTAAGGCCAAGTCACACTGCTGAGGAAGATCATGTCAGCCTCGTGGATTCTGGATCTGGTTCTTCCAGACATAGTCCAAATCTAGTAAAAGCAGACATTCCAGTAAGATCCTTGTCCTCAGCTCCTTCTTCACCACAACAGACCGGAGCAACGGGACCCTGATCTGACTGTACATCTCCTGCTCCACCAGTCAGTTGTACCAAGACTCCCAGACCCTGAACTCCTCAGCCTGAGCTGATCCCAGCTGTGACCAGTTCCAGGTCCTGCTGAAGGTTTTGACCTGAAGACACCAACAAAACCACATCATCTTAAAGAACAGAGACCTTGAGGTTCCTGAGAAAGAACCCCTCCTCTCCAGGACTGGGATGAAGTGGTGTTGCGGTGATCTGGCATAAGAAGTTTGACCAACAAATCAAAGTGATCAAGCTGAATGTTGACTGGGCGATAGGACTTGAGTTCTGTGATGGGGATAAAACAATCACCATACTGAACGTGTATACTCCTTATGAGTGCTCAGAGAATGAGTTTGAATATTTAAATAGACTGGCCTATATCATGGCTTTCTTACAGGAACATGCAGTAAGCAGTCTTTTTATTGTTGGTGATCTGAATGCTGACCTCTCTGATCAAAGGTCCACGTTTGCAAACCATTTAAAACATTTCTGCTCAGATAATGGTCTCTCACTCTCTAGTGAATTACTTTTGCCAAGGGACAGCTACACTTACATCAGTGAGGCATGGTATACCACCTCCTGGTTAGACCATTGCATTTGTACAAGTGATGCTCATAAGACTATTGATTAAATGAGAATTAATTATGAGCTATCCACATATGATCATGTGCCCCTGTCCCTTCCTATAAATCTGGACAATGTGCCTTCTCTTACTTCTGTACGTTGTGATATGCCTGAAGTACATATTAATTGGTCCACTTTAAAGGAAGTACATATCTCACCCAGAGTGAGACCAGGTTGAGTAATATTGAGCTGCCTAAATCTGCTGTAACGTGCACTGATATCAACTGCCAGAACCTGCAGCATAGAGTTGAATTGTGCTCACTGTATGAACAGATTGTGGATTCTCTGCTTATCTCAGGTCGACATCTGTGTAAAATCAAGAACTACGCAGCTAAATTAGGCTGGAATGAGTATGTTGAGAAGTCTCACACTGAGGCAAGAAGGGCTTATAAAGCCTGGGTCGAATCAGGTAAAGCTAAATGTGGTCCTCTATTTGCTAATATGAAGGAGGCAAATGCAAACTTTAAATATGCCTTACGGTTCATTAAAAGACATGAGAACTCTCTCAGGGCTGAATCACTGGCTAGGAAACTACAAAGTAATTGCCCTACAGATTTCTGGACAGAAATAAAAAAGACGAGTAATAATAAAAGGTCAACAGATATTGATGGTGTGAGCGGAGCAGCAGAGATCACTGATCTATGGCGGAAACATTACCAAGATATTTTTAATGCTGTTAAGAGTAATTCTTTTATGGTTGGACATATTGAGGGAAATGAAAATGTGGTTGTGTCCCCAAGAGAAATCTCTGAGATTGTGATGACGCTGGATAACAACAAGTCAAGTGGGTCAGACAGGGTATCTGCTGAGCATCTGAAATATGCAAGCAGGAAATTATGCCCTCTACTTGCAATGTGTTTTACGGGCTTTCTAGTTCATGGAGTTCTACCTGACAAATTACTGTCTGTCATTTTAGTTTTGATTGTGAAAGATAGAGCTGGTAGAATTAACAGTAGGGATAATTACAGGCCTAGCCCTGGAGGGCTATTTTGAACAAACTGGAAGGATTTTTGCTGACCTCTGACAATCAGTTTGGGTTTAAACGTAAACATGGAACAGACTTGTGCATCTTTGCGTTAAAAGAAATTTTAGATCTGTACAATAGACACAACACCTCCATTTTCATGTGTTTTATTGATGCCTCAAAGGCTTTTGATTATGTAAATCATGAAAAGCGGTACGCGACCAACACCATTTATGGTGGGGATGGCGTGCTGTTGACCTCAACTCGGGATGTTGTGAGTCGGTGGGCGGAGTACTTCGAAGACCTCCTCAATCCTACTGGCACGTCTTCCACTGAGGAAGCGGAGCCTGGGGACTTTGGGTCGGGCTCTCCAATCTCTGAAGCTGAGGTCACCGAGGTGGTTAAAAAGCTCCGCGGTGGCAGGGCTCCAGGGGTGGATGAGATTCACCCTGAGTTCCTTAGGGCTCTGGATGTTTTCATTCATTCATTCAACCTTTATTTATACAGGCTAGCCTCGTTGAGTCACGGGGACTCATTTACAAGAGGGACCTGTCTCACTCACACCAAACAACCATCCACTCTCACACTCACACCTAGGGTCAATTTAGAGTCACCAATCAGCCTAACAAGCATGTTTTTTGGTCTGTGGGAGGAAACCGGAGTACCCGGAGGAAACCCACGCATGCACGGGGAGAACATGCAAACTCCACCCAGAAAGGCCCCGGACCGGGATTTGAACCGGCAACCTTCTCGCTGAGAGGCAGCAGCTCTACCAGTTGTGCCACCGTGCTGCCCAAATGTTGTGGGGTTGTGTTGGCTTACGCGACTCTGCAATATCGCGTGGACATCGGGGGCAGTTCCCTTGGATTGGCAGACTGGGGTGGTGGTTCCCCTATTCAAAAAGGGGGACCGTAGGGTGTGTTCCAACTATAGGGGATCACACTCTTAAGCCTCCCTGGTAAGGTCTATTCAGGGGTTCTGGAGAGGAGGGTCCGTCGGATAGTCGAACCTCGGATTCAGGAGGAGCAGTGTGGTTTTCGTCCTGGTCGTGGAACACTGGACCAGCTCTACACCCTCAGCAGGTCCTGGAGGGCGCGTGGGAGTTTGCCCAACCAGTTTACATGTGCTTTGTGGACTTGGAAAAGGCATTCGACCGCGTCCCTCGGGGGGTTCTGTGGGGGGTACTCCGGGAGTATGGGGTACCAGGCCCATTGATATGGGCTGTTAGGTCCCTGTACGACCGGTGTCAGAGCTTGGTCCGCATTGCCGGCAGTAAGTCAGGCTCGTTTCCAGTGAGAGTTGGACTCCGCCAAGGTTGCCCTTTGTCACCGATTCTGTTCATAACTTTTATGGACAGAATTTCTAGGCGCAGCCAAGGTGTTGAGAGGATCCGTTTTGGTGGCCTTAGAATCACTTCTCTGTTTTTTGCAGATGATGTGGTCCTATTGGCTTCATCAGATCGTGATCTACAGCTTTCGCTGGAGCGGTTTGCAGCCGAGTGTGATGCGGCCGGGATGAGGATCAGTTCCTCCAAATCCGAGGCCATGGTCTTGAGCCGGAAAAGGGTAGCATGCCCTCTCCGGGTCGGGGAGGAGGTCCTGCCCCAAGTGGAGGAGTTTAAGTATCTCGGGTCTTGTTCACGAATGAGGGAAAACTGGAGCGTGAGATCGATAGGCGGATAGGTGCAGCGTCCGCAGTGAAGCGGGCGCTGTACCGGTCTGTCGTGGTGAAGAGAGAGCTGAGTCGAAAGGCAAAGCTCTCAATTTACCGATCGATCTACGTTCCCACCCTCATCTATGGTCATGAGCTTTGGGTTATGACCGAAAGAACAAGATCTCGGATACAAGCGGCTGAAATGAGTTTTCTCCGCAGGGTGTCTGGACTCTCCCTTAGAGATAGGGTGAGAAGCTCAGTCATCCGGGAGGGACTCGGAGTAGAGCCGCTGCTTCTCCACATCGAGAGGAGCCAGTTGAGGTGGCTCGGGCATCTGGTTAGGATGCCTCCTGGACGCCTCCCTGGTGAGGTGTTCCGGGCATGTCCCACCGGGAGGAGACCCAGAGGAAGACCCAGGACACGCTGGAGGGACTATGTTTCTCGGCTGGCCTGGGAACGCCTTGGGATTCCCCCAGAGGAGCTGCTCCAAGTGGCTGGGGAGAGGGAAGTCTGGGCCTCCCTACTTAGGACCCCCGCGACCCGACCCCGGATAAGCGGACGAAAATGGATGGATGGATGGATGAAAAGCTGTTCTGCAAGTTGTATAAGAGGGGTGTCCCCAAATGTTTGGTGAGGATTCTTGTTTTTTGGTATGCAAATCAACAAATGTATGTTAAATGGGGAAACTCTGTATCGGACCCCTTCAGTGTCTCAAACGGTGTGAGACAGGGTAGCATCCTGTCTCCCTTTTTGTTCAATGTTTACATGGATGACCTGTCAAAGCTTTTAAATGACTGTGGAACAGGTTGTAGGGTCGGGAAATAAGGTCATCAACCATCTTATGTATGCCGATGATTTAGTAATCTTCTGTCCCTATTCTGCTGGCTTACAAGAACTGCTGCAGGTGTGCTCTGTTTATGGAAGTGACTTTGATATAAAATATAATGCGAAGAAAAGCAACATCATGATTGTGCGGAGCAGAGAAGACTCCAAGTTGATGTTCCCTGACTTCTTTCTGTCGGGCAACAGGCTGGATGTCAGTGATGAATATAAATATTTGGGGCACTATTTGACTGCAGACCTGTCAGATGATAGAGACATTTACAGACAATGCCGTATGCTCTATGGTCAAGCTAACACGCTGATCCGTAGGTTTGGAATGTGCTCAACATCTGTTAAGATCCAACTCTTTAAGGCCTACTGCACTCCTTTGTACACCGCTCACCTGTGGAGACGTTATAAAAAGAGCAGTATGTATAGACTAACTGTGGCATATAATGATGGCCTTCGGATGATGCTGAGGGTACCTCGATGGAGCAGTGCGAGCAAAATGTTTGCAGATGCAGGTGTGCCTACCTGCCAAGCGGTGCTGCGTAACCTCATGTATAGATGCATGTGCAGATTGTCTGAATCTGAAAACTGCATCATCACTACACTGACCAACCCTGGACTAAGCTCTGTGAGATATTTTTCTATTTTAAGGACTCATTTGGCGGCTGAGCCTCTATAGGAAAGTTTTTTAATCTTTTTAATCTTTTTCTTTTTTTCCTTTTTATATACATGTATGGATCTTACATTGTGTCTGAAATAAAGAAACTACTATTTCCTTCCCTCCATTGATTGCAGTGACATTCTCTACATGAATGCTCCTACAAGCACCCTGCAGATGTTGGATATTGTCTATCATGGTGCACTAAGATTCATAACTGGCTGTGATTATCATACCCACCACTGCACCCTGTATTATCTGGTTAACTGTTTATTTTTATTTCATTTCTTCTACTTACAAAGTTAACATTTTGAGATTTTTGTTAATGGAAAGTGCATTATAAATTAAATTCATTATTATATTATAATACTTACTTTTCATTTTCTATGACTGTTGTTGTCTGAACCTCCTCTGTGTTCTTTGTTTAAATCAGGTCTCTCTTGTAAACGAGTCCTCGAGGCTCAATGAGACTAACCTGGATAAGTAAAAGTTGAATGAATCCTGTCCAGGGAGATGTGACAGACGGACTCAGAGACAAGGAGCAGCCCTGAAGGAGTCAACCTGCACCTCCACGAGCTTTGTGTTGAGGATTTGGACTCAGCTCCTGGTTCCGCAGGGACCGGATGGCTCTCAGTAAACCTCAGAAGTTACCGAAGAGATGTGAATTATTTTCTGACCAAACAACATTACTGAACATGAACCATCTAAAAACTGCTGCAGCTCCTCCTGGTTCTGTTGGTGAAGAACCTCAGCAGTCTGGTCCAGGTTGAGACAAAAGGTCACTTCCTGTCGAGGTCCTGACCTGTCTCCCACCCTGCTCCTTCCCCTGACCTGCTGCGTTTCACTGGACCAGAAACTGAAGGTCCAGAATCTGCTGCTCCTCACTGAAGCCTGTTGTCTTCTCTTCAGCTCCTCGTGATGATGTTCATGTTGAAACTGATAAATGACGATAATGTTTCTGTTAAATCTCATTTCTCATAGTTTGATCACAAACATCACTTCCTGTTTCCTTGCACTGGTTTGTCCAGTTTTCTAAGTCCTCCTTTATGTAAAAATGTGTCTGACAGCTCTTTGGATCCATCTTGATGGAGATCAAATCTGTTTTCTGAGCGAGTTATTGATGGTGTTTCTCTGATCCAGTCTTTGTGACAGGCTGCTACTGCTGTTGGGGATAAAAACCTAAAGGTCCAATTTAAAATTTTGGTTCTTGCATCCAAACTGGTCTGTGTGTGTCGTCTGCACCGTGTGGTTTATTTCACCCTGGGCTGTGTCTGTCAGGCACAAGGAGCCTGTAACTGTGAGAATAGAATCTGCAGGATGATCGCTGTCAGGACCAACTGCAGTTTGTTTGTGGCTGTCGCTCCGTCTGAGACTGAGTCTCTAATTGGCCCAACTCTGAGTACAGGCAGCTCCTCTGGTGTCAGAAAACAAAGCTTCACACGTCTTCAGCTGCAGACAGAGAAACAGCAGCTAAAGCCTGGAACAACAGAGCAGCTGAAAAGGAGAGAATCAAACACAGTGTCAGCATGGTGGTGGAGGGCTGATGGTTTGGGCTGCTGCTGCTAGATTGTTGCAGTTATTGAGTTCACCTCGACTCTGAACTTCAACAATTTGACTCGAGACTTGAAAATGCTTATGTTCATTGGGTGTTTGGTGTCTTAGGGGTGTTTGGTGTTTCAGTGTTGGTGTAAATTTTCAAATTTTCATACTTTTATACTATTATGAAAAAACTCAGGACAGTGTTACACTTTTTTACTATTTTATGCTTATGTTTATTAAATGTTTTAGTGTTTAGTGTTTAGATGGTTACTGTTGCACCGAGGGACTGAGAGAAACACAATTTCGGTCCTGTGTATGTCCTGTACATATTGCAGTTCTGACAATAAAGTTGACTTTGACTTTGAAAAGACTTGGAACTTGCCGAAGACTTGTCAAACACTAATTGGATCCAAGTTTTTCTGTTTCACAGGAAGTTGATTAAAGAGCCATTAGCAGAGGGCTCAGATTCCATCAATCATCTGCATTTAGCACTGAAAAAGAGAGCTGCGGACGTTTGGGGTCCGGACTGGTTTTCTGTCTGGGTTTTACAGGATATTGGACAAAAATCAGAATTGGCACAAGGAGCTTGAAGGAACAAGTAAAAAATTTAGCACAAGGAGGGCTGAGGAGGCCCAAAGAGGTCAGAGGAGGGCCAAGATGGCCTGAGGACATCAAGGGAGGTCAAGAGAAAGTCCAGGGAGTCTGAGGACGTTCAAGGAGGTCCAGAAGTGGCATGAGAGACCAAAAAACTTGATAGAAGTGAGGAGAGACCGGACATCCAGTCCAGGGCTGATGAGGAAGTGGAGACACCTGGGCTGGAGGACTGGGAACAGGTGAAAGTGGGTGGAGCTAAAGCAGAGGGAGCACAGAGTCAACACAAGCATAAAAAAACACACTTAAGACTGCAAACAATGATACTGTGGACCATGAGATCTTATGCCAGAAGCTCAGATACTGGCTTCTCAGATCACACTATTTTATGAGGTCCTCAAACTGTCTCTCAGGAGACAATGTGTTCAAGGTCAAGATCAAGGTTCATTATTTCATTTACACCACCTGTGGTACATGTGGTGGAACAAATTGGTGTACACTGGGTCTCAACATAACTGTACTTAACATAACTTAACATACTCAAGTGTACTTCATCTACCTACCTAATGGTTACTAATGGTGTTCCACAAGGCTCCATTTTAGGTCCCACTCTTTTTACAATTTATATAAATAATGTAGGTCAAAACATTCCTGATACATCCTTGCATCTCTATGCTGACAAGACAGTTGTTTATTGCTGAGCTAATACAGTTGCCAAGGTTTTCCAGCTTCTACTGTATTTGACGTCATCCAGTCAGATTCATTCCATCTCAAGCTGGTGCTAAATGCTGACAAACCCAAAGGGATGTTGTTTTCCACCAGAAAGTTGGTGCCAGCAGTCCTTCCTCTTAGCTTATCCATGCATGGTGTTCCTATTGAGTTTGTAGATTCTTACAAATACTTGAGAATTTTGGTTGATGCACATCTCTCTTTTATACCACATATTGAAAACTTGATAAACTGAAATTAAAACTGGTTTTCTTTTTTAGAAATAGATTTTGTTTTACTCTGAATCTCAGAAAACACTTTGTAACTGCAAGCTTCCTTCCTTCCTTCCATTGACTACACTGACATTATTTACATAAATGATGCCAGCTCCTTGCAGATGTTGGACGCTGTTGATCATGGTGCGCTAAGACTCATAACTGGTTGTAACTACAGTACCCATCACTCCACCCTGTACTCCTTGGTTAGTTGGTCAACATTATCTACACGTAGGCTCTCACACTGGTTCATCTTCATCTATAAATCCCTCCTTGGTCTGCTACCTTCTTATTGTAAGGATGGCTCCCTCTATTGGGCTGTCTCCCTCCTTACATCCTGTCTCCCTGGTCTACGTCTCAGGTGTTGTGATTTTAGGTAATTATGCAGTGTATTTTAGTTTACGTTCATGTGTGTATCATTGTCGGGTCATTCGTCCGTGTTCCCTGGTGTCGTGTCCTTGTGTCCATGCTTCAGTCTACAGTTCCTAGATTTCGTGAGTACTGCCTTGTTTTTTGAGTCTACGAGTCTACAGTTCCTTGTGTAACCGGATCCTTTCTGCGTTGTGCTGGTTTTATGGATTGATCAGACCGTGACACGGTTTGTCTTTAAACAGGATGACTTGGTTTATTCTCTCCCACAAGACAATGTGACAAAAGGGCTACATCTTTCAAATGAGCTGAATAAACATTCTTATAAAACATACCTGATGAGAATAACACACACACAACAACGTGTTACAGACTGCCTGCTCCAAGTTCTACACAAAACAAAAATGCATAACAAAAATTAACTTAATAGGTCTATAAATGAACTGAATGTATTTAAATGAAAAATAAACAGCACGCACCTCTCCCACAAGACAACGTGACAAAAGGGGAGAGTCTAAGGGGTGCAAACAATTTAAAGACAAAACCACAGAAGAAGAAATAAAAAGGAGGGGCTTCCAATCTTAAAGTAACACGGCTAAAATAATGACAGTGGTGTTTCAGTCAGGTAAGAAACAATATACAATAATACAACAATACAAAAAGACATTTTGTGTAATTATAACAAAGGAGAAATACAACCAGGTTACATTCACCCCCCTAGAATTACACAAAATAAAAAAACAGTGTCAGATAGTATCAGTACAAATATTTTGTGTTCTGCAACAATGTAATACATCAGCATAATAGCTACCCTACAACAGGGTCAGGAGACCAGAGATCGTTCGACGCCAAGCGAGATCTCACGGTATCCCATGGACAACAAGAGGTGCCTTTTACACCCCCCTTATACAGAATGAACACATATGGTACTGATGCTTATGCAAACCAAAAAAAAAAAGATCCTAGTCAATGGCAGGAATCATACACAAAAATTTGGAAACTCACACATCAATAACAGGTTGAACATTATCCCTGTTATACAGTGCCTCAATGACAGCCATGGATTCTATCAAGCGACAGACTGGTTTAATAACCCTCCCAAAGCGTGAAGTTAGGCGGTGAACAACATCCCCTCCCACACTGTCTGGAGGATGAACAAAACCAGCATCATCAGGAAGATGAGGTAAGGAACCAGCAGTCGCCAGTACTCCAGTGTCC
Source organism: Garcialebias charrua (assembly GCA_038048925.1). Taxonomy (NCBI): domain Eukaryota; kingdom Metazoa; phylum Chordata; class Actinopteri; order Cyprinodontiformes; family Rivulidae; genus Garcialebias; species Garcialebias charrua. Next base: position 24,647 of record JBBPBX010028548.1, read on the forward strand.
ATAGAGGAGTTCTCCGAGTCATGAGGCAGGTCATTATTTACAACTGATGGAGCCAAGGACACATCCTGAACCCATGAGGCAGTACGGTCCTCCCCATCACTGCAGGACAGGGAGTCTGGTAGGGAAGGCTCAGCAGGAACAGCACTAAGAGCCTCGCTAAAACATTCTGTTTCATGTAGGTCAGAAACCGGGGGAACTCCAATCACACTGTCAGCATGGCGGTTCACATTGCCGTCCAGGGTCATTCCCACAGGTAAAAAGTTCACATCAAGAAGGAGGTTGCGATGCACCACACGCTCATTGCCATGCCGATCTCTAATTCGGTAAATGTGGAGAGCAGGTTTGGATGCAACCACTGTGTACATCACAGGTTCCCATTTATCAGAAAGCTTCCGCTTTCCTCTGGCTCCCTTGTTTGCCACCAGGACCTGATCTCCAACTGACAGAGGGTGACCCTTGGCTCTCTTGTTGTACTGGTCACATTGATGTTTCTGCTCTGCACTAGTGCTCTTCTCAGCCATTAACATGGCAGAACTCAGATCTTCAACCAGTGATTTGACAAAAGCGTGGTAGTCGCAAATGGCATCATCGTGAAGAACGTTCCGAAAAACAAGGTCAACAGGTAGCCTGGGAATCCTCCCAAACATCAGGTAAAATGGTGCAAAGCCAGTGGTCTCATGAACTGTGCAGTTGTAAGCGAAAGTCAGAGACTGGATCATCTGAGGCCATTTGTGCTTCGAACGTGAAGGAAGAGATCTTAACATATTGCCCAGGGTGCGATTGAATCTCTCCGCAGTCCCGTTACCCATTGGGTGGTAGGGTGAGGTGCGCGATTTACTGACACCACTCAGCTCCAAAAGCTCAGCCAGCAGCTCACTCTCAAAATTTGCACCCTGATCCGAGTGAATGCGCTGAGGGAAGCCATAAACACAGAAAAACCCATCCCATAACTTCTTTGCAACTCTTTTAGCAGTTTGATCCTGACACGGGAACGCATGTGCTAACTTTGTGAAGTGATCTGTGATCACCAGAACATCCACAGACTTGTTGTTGCTGTCCTCAGCCGACCAGAAATCAATGCACACCAGCTCCATCGGAGCACTGGTTCTGATGTTCTCCAGAGGGGCTCTCACAGCAGGCTCTGGGGTTTTACTGAGGATACATCTGGGACACTTTCTCACAAAATCTCGCACATCTCTTTCCATGTCATGCCAAAAGAAGCGATGGCGAGCCAAAGAGAATGTTCGTGGCTGGCCCTGATGACCTGCATTATCATGGACACCAGTCAAAACCACAGACTTCAAAGCATCAGGGACCACAAACTGGAATCGTTTACCCTTTTTTAGAGGGTCTTTTATGACACAGTAAAGGATACCATTCAGCAATGTTAGTTTGTCCCATTGCTTCAGAACTTTTAAAGCCAGTTGGTTTTCACCAAAGCGTTCCCGCCTTGACGGACGGCGCCCCCGTTCAACATAGAAGACAACTCTGGAAACAACAGGGTCGTTTTTCTGGTGAGAGACGAGGTCAGATAGACAAAGAGCTGTTGATGGATCTGTGGTGTGTGGGATTATCATGCCCAGATGGTCAGCTAAAGATGCTGCATGCTGAGCCTGACCAGCATCCCCACTGCAGACAGATGACAAAAGAGAGGAGACCTCGTCACAGGTCATAGATGTGTCAGCTATAATGGAAGAAGGGCTGTCCACTGATTGAGGCTGGCAGGTCAAACGGAAAACATCCTGCACAGCGTGATCAGGAAGCTCACAAACTTGCTCCAAAAGTTCCTGACAAGGCTCTGACAGAAGGCGATCAGCCAAGGGCTTCACAAAAGGGGCTCTGCTCAAGGCATCTGCCACCACATTCTGTCTCCCTGGAACATACCTGATCTCAAAGTTGTACGGGGCAAGCTTAGAGACCCAGCGTTGTTCACAGGCATCCAGTTTGGGCTTGGTCAGGATATATGTGAGAGGATTATTATCCGTCCACACAGTAAACCTGTGACCCTTCAGCCAGTGGCTGAACTTATCACACACAGCCCACTTTAAGGCCAGGAACTCGAGCCTGTGTGCAGGATAGTTGGCCTGACTGCGGCTGAGAGACTTGCTGGCAAAAGCAACAGGTCTAGCAATCTCTCCATCAGCCGGGACCTGCGACAAAACAGCACCGAGCCCATCCAATGAAGCATCAGTTGAGAGAATAAATGGCCTATCAAAATCAGGATGTGCTAACACCACACAATCGAGGAGTGCAGCTTTAAGGTCTCCAAATGCTTTCTCACAAGCTGGAGTCCAGTCCTGGGGAGTCAGGACACGAAAAGTTCCAGCTTTCCCGTGTCCTTTGCCCTTCACTTTACGTTTCTGACCTGCGGTGAGGGCATAAAGTGGCTTTGCAAGGCGGGAACAAGCTGGAATGAAGTGCTGATAGAATAGCACCATGCCCAAGAACGACCTCACCTTCTTCTGGCACGGAGTGCAGCCATCCTCCTTCATGAGGTCCTTTTTGTCAAAACTAGAGATGACTTTTACCTTCTCCTGATCAACAGAAACACCACCAGCCTCCACAACATGGCCCAAAAACCTCACAGACCTCCTGAGAAAGTGACACTTTTTCTGGGACAGCTTCAAGTTGTTAGCTCTCAGACGGCAGAAAACAACCTCCAGCCTCTTTAACGATTCCTCCTCAGAAGGTGCAAACACCAACAGGTCGTCTAGATAACAGAGGAGGCTGGAAAAGTTCAAGTCACCAAAAACGTTAAGCATCATTCTCATGAAGGAAGCTGGGCTATTGCATAAACCTTGTGGGAGACGGTTGTACTCATAAAGTCCAAGCGGCGTGGTAAAAGCTGTGTAATGTTTGTTGGACTTATGGAGAGGGATGTTGTAGAACCCAGAGGTCAAGTCCATGGTGCTGAAAAGAGCATTCCCACCAAGAGCAGCAAGGCAGTCAGACTGATGGGGTAATGGATGAGCATCCTTAACGGTCTTAGCATTAAGCCAACGGAAGTCAGTGCATATCCTCATGTCCCCAGACTTTTTCCACACCATAACAAGCGGGGAAGCATATTCACTAATAGACTTCCTTATGATGCCCTTCATCTCCATCTCAGACAAGACCTCCCTCAACTGCTGATAATGTGCTGGTGGGATACGTCGATAAGGCAAACGAAATGGCTTCTCATCAGTCAAGTGAATGCAATCCCTAGCCTCACCACAATCCAGTTTTCCCCTGGAGAACACATCCTGGTAAGAAACCACAAGTTCAGCTAGCCTTCTTTTAGACTCTACTGATACCTCACAGCTCTCTATGTCGATGTCATGTAGACCACAGTCTCTCAGCATCTGCACTGGATCAGCACTGTGATGTGATGAGCTTGTTGCAACTGCAGAATGATTGCAGTGCACTTCAGATCTCCCCTGACTGAACGCAAAGTCCTCCACAGCAACACATGGGAAGACATCAGCAATTTTAGCATTGCGGCGCAGTACCAGAGGTTTGTTTGTAGGATTGAGAACCTTCATAGGGACCCAATGGTCCCCCCACATGGGTGTTACTACACGACCCACCAAAATGTTTTTTGGGGTGGAACGAGCAGATGACGGCTCCACGATCACAGTGCCCCCTAATGACAGGGGTGCAGTGGACGGAAGCTTTCCCCAGACCACATACTCCCGATGAGGAAGGAGGGTGACAGCCTGTCTGAGCCTGACTGTTCCAATCTTGTCAGGTAAAGTAGAGTTTGACCACCGAGAAACACAACTCAGCAGCTGCAAAAACTCTTCACACTCTGGGTTTGCAGTGTTTGATGTAATGAGTTCCCAGTACCCCGGGTCAGTTTTCATTTTTTTAATAAGGGGCCGGAGCACATTGCTACCAATGATGAATTCATCATGTTGGCCAGGTATCAAAAATGTTGGTACTGTAAATTTGAAACCATAGATCTCAATGTTCAACTCATAGATGCATCGAGGCTGCGTGAGAAGGCCACCACACCCAACGAGCACCACATTCGCTGGGACTGCAAGAGGGATCAAATCAACACCCGCGGCTCTTAGCTTGTTCTCTGCCTCCACGCTCAATGTGCATGACATACTCCCAGAGTCCAACATACCCCTCAGTGTAGATCGTTCACTCACTGAAACTGAGGCATAAAACAAATCACTAGCCCTCTGAACTCTCTGTGACCCCAAAAAAACCACTTCACTGTCTTCGGGTGAAACATTACAACATTCGGTATAAACAGAGTGTGCATCTAGTGTACTTGTGAGGGTATTATCCACACTGGCCATGCTGCCCCTCTCATCACACGGGCTCTCTAGTTTAAATTAGGGTACTGGGAGGATGGCTGTGGTGCGTGATGGGTAGGCTGAGGACAATTCCTTTTAATGTGTCCTGAGCTGAAGCAGTTGAGACACAGTCTGAACAGTCTGCAGTGCGAGTGTGTTGTATGCTCCTCAGAGCAACAAACTCTGCATGGAGCATGTTGAGGACGTTTAGAACCACGTGTGTAACTCCCCATGTGTTGACCATGTTGTTTTGTAGCAAGAGAAGCTGCACACAAAGACAGATCTTTATCAAACATCTCTGCCATCTGATAAGGCGGTTCAACTCCTGAACTGGAGGAAAAAGTTGGCTTGGATGGACCTGCAGTCTGAAAGGGTGTAGATTGTGGAGCAACATGCTGCTATGGCTGCTGATACAAGGGACCTGAAGCTGAAGAACGATCACATGCTAAAGCAGCCTGGGTAAAATGGACAGCAAATGGTGTCGCATCGGCCGGCAACGCAGCAGTGGGTGATTGAGCACCAAACTGAGGAAGACAGGAGAGAACAGGGCCTGTAGATGAACCAACAGCCCTGTTTGTAGTAACCATCGGTCTCCTAAGACTCACAACATGGTTATCAAGGCGACTCTGGACCTCAGCAGTAGTCCACTCCTCAACAGGTTTCAGCTGGAAGGAAAGAGCTAGACCAGGATCAGGACAATGGTTGATGAACATTGTAACAACTTCAGCTCCTGGATCCTCCACCTGCTTCCCCCTTCTACGCAAACACTCATCAGCTGCTTCAATAGACTTGTTCAGTCGGATCCAGTAGTCCATGGCAGTCTCTCCATCAGCAGGTAGGATGTTATAAAAGTCTCTCCTTGGTAAACTAGAGAATATCATCTCACCAAAATTGCGTTTCAGAATTTCAAAAACAATAGAAACTAACTTGTCACTACATGACTGAGGCTGGCAGCAAAGTGACACCTGAACCACATCTCTGGCTTTCCCAATAAGTCTGGATGTGATGATTTCACACATTTCTACAGGGTTCACACATTTTATTCTTGACAGATAACATCTCATCAAACCCTCCCATTCCTGGATGGAGAAAGTGTCAGTGTGGTCACCTTTGAAATATGGTGGTGCCCTGATATCAGATTGAACAACAAACCTCATTTGTGACTGATCAGTCGGGACGCTGGGTTGGCAGTCATCAACCTGAGACCGACTTTGTGGGTTTATCCCACTCAGGTTTGTCGTAATGGCATCCCCAATCTGCTTGGTTAAATCAGCAATCACCCCATTGAGAGCCTCAGTAGAAACAAGTTGACTGAGGTCAGACCTTGCATTACCAACGGGTGTAGAAGCAGCAGCAGGGACAGGTGGGGGGTTCAACTCAGACTTATCAACAGAACATTCATATGCACTAGATGGCACAGGCCTACCCCTTCCAAATGACATGTAATGTTGGCCCCTCCCCAAACTAAAAGTGACCCTCTGGTCCACTTCATCACCCTTAAAAGTTACCTCGGTGTCAGACATTTCAACAAACAGTAACCGATGAACACCACTAAAAAGAACAATGCATTAAAAAAAGAGATATCAAAAATAAAGTGAGACTACAGGTTCCCAAACAAACCAAATTAGTCACAAGAACTCACATGCATCAGTAGGCAAAATAAAAAATAAAAAAAAAGATCAGTCTTTCCTACAGACAAAGTAATTTTTTTTTAATAAAAATAAAAATATGCTGTTTTTCACCTGTTTCCCTGCTTTGCACAAAACAGAACAACCGAAACAGTGACTGTTGTCAGGATACAGCAAGCCAGCGCCTGCCAGTCAAAGCACAGGGCACAGGCGCGCAGTGCAGCGAACCAGGCGGAGCCAGACTTCAAAGGCGTGAATAACGCAGCGTCGCCGGTGCAGAGCAGCAGCGGAGATTCAGAGACACAGCGGGTCGAACGGCACCAAGTGTAACCGGATCCTTTCTGCGTTGTGCTGGTTTTATGGATTGATCAGACCGTGACACGGTTTGTCTTTAAACAGGATGACTTGGTTTATTCTCTCCCACAAGACAACGTGACAAAAGGGCTACATCTTTCAAATGAGCTGAATAAACATTCTTATAAAACATACCTGATGAGAATAACACACACACAACAACGTGTTACAGACTGCCCGCTCCAAGTTCTACACAAAACAAAAATGCATAACAAAAATTAACTTAATACGTCTATAAATGAACTGAATGTATTTAAATGAAAAATAAACAGCACGCACCTCTCCCACAAGACAACGTGACAAAAGGGGAGAGTCTAAGGGGTGCAAACAATTTAAAGACAAAACCACAGAAGAAGAAATAAAAAGGAGGGGCTTCCAATCTTAAAGTAACACGGCTAAAATAATGACAGTGGTGTTTCAGTCAGGTAAGAAACAATATACAATAATACAACAATACAAAAAGACATTTTGTGTAATTATAACAAAGGAGAAATACAACCAGGTTACACTTGGTCTTAGTGAATACTGCCATGTCAGTTTTTTGAGTTCATGTGATTAAACATTTTTGGATTTTTCTACTTGTGCCTCCGAGTATCTGTCTGCACCACTGGGCTCATTTCTCCAACACCACACCGTTTCGTGAAAGAAATGACCCGACCATACTGAGCCCAGCAAACAGATGTTCAGATCCACTCGGGACAGAAAAATGATGACTGCAGTCCAAAAAGAAGCTGCCGTCATTCGAGTCAGCGGGTTTCAGATCGAACCCGCTTGGAGCCGCCAGAGACATGGAGTGGAGGTTTTCCCATCCCCGCTTTTGGTGGCTGAGCGTGAGTGGAGGAAACGTAGTGGCGGCCGTGAGGAGCCGTCTCCTTCCTACATTCCTCACGCGCTTATTCTTTGTGGTCCGTTTCTGATGACGACTCAGAAACAGAGGAGTTTTGGCTCGATCCAGTTTCTGAGCCGCGTCGCCGCCGGAGAAAACAGCAAACTAAGAAGATGAACATTTCAGGGTTTCAGCCCACCCCTCCTCCTACGGCGTTTCTTCCCATGCTGTCAGAGAAGCCTGGGAGGAGTTCAGTGGAGAGGGCATGTCAGAGCCCATTCATTGTGACGTCTCAGGAGGGGCACATAAGCCCACACACGTTTGTAGGACACTCAGAGGAAGGTCCTGCACGACACGCAGCTGTGAAACCAAGGAAGCTTCCTCAAGAGAAAGCTTCACAGAAGGACAAGTGTTTGAGTTTCCGCTCTGATGAAGAGCGGATAGGTCACTCAAGTAGGGTTCCTGGTTTTCTCCCTGTGTTTGTCTCTCCCACTCTCTCCATAGCACATTTCTAATTGTCCTGATGAGACCCACCTGTTGCTGCCTGATGAGGACTGGTTCTGGTGGCCTACTTAAGCAGCAGCTGGACACCTCTTCAGTGCTGGGACAACTTCTGCCTTTGGGACCTCCATGTCCTGCTCCTCTGAAGTCCTTCCACGGTCTTCCTCCAGCACTCTCGGGTGCACCTGCAGAAATCATCAAGAGTCCAGTCCATCAGCTACTCAACAAAAGGCTGGGTCTGCCTGTTCCTCTCTCCACCGCTCCTCACCTATATTCAACACCACGCCAAGAACCAGGACCACTCTTCTTTGATTCATCCATCTAAGACAACAAGTAAGACAATTCTGATTACTTCGAGATTCAAACATCAACCCTCCAAGATTGGATACTCACCTCTACTCCGTTCTCTTGCAGCTCCAGGCTTCCACCTTCACCTGTAAATAAAGAACACTTATTTTGTATTCCTGGTTGTTGTGTATTCTTTCTCGGTCTGCCACTTCGGGGTCGTACAAACGCCACCATGATAGTTTGTCCCAGCCAAACTGACCCCTCTGGCACGACTGGGGAGGAACCACCTCAACCAGGTAGTAGTCAGGGAACAGACTCTGTAACTCTAGCCTTACAACAAGTTCTTAAACAACAAGAAACTATGCAGAAAAATCTCCTTCAACTAGGGAGTATGGTACATTCTCTTTCTCTCCAACAAAAGACAAAAATTAATCCCTCTTCTCCTCCCAAACAGTCTACAAGCATGGAACCCACGGAGACCAGGCACGTTCAACATGTCAAGGAACCTGACATCAAGCCTTCTGAATTTTTTGAGGGCGATACAAGAAAATGCGGTGGTTTTTTGCTTCAATGCAACCTGGCGTTCAGCCGTGCCCCGGTAACGTACTCCACTGACTCGTCTCGTGTGTCATATATTGTCGCCTCTCTTAAGGGTGAAGCCCTGCAGTGGGCCAACGCTTACCTCCGACGACGTCGAATCGAGACTTTGCCATTTGCTGATTTCATCCAGGACTTCCTCAAGGTATTTGACTATCCTTTGTTACAAGAGGAAGCCGCTCAGAAATTATTTTCAGTCCGGCAAGGACGAGAGACTGTGGCGAAGTTCTCCATTCACTTCCGCATTCTCGCGGAGGAATCCGGTTGGGGTGAGAGGGCGTTACGTAGTTCCTTTCTGAATTCGCTCAATAGCAACATTAAAGATCAACTGTTCACTAGTGAATTACCTGCTGACCTAGATGGAACTATTGCCTTGGCTATTAGAGTTGATAACAGAGCTCGAGAACGTCAGATGGAGGAGAACTACAACTCCCATCAACAACTGTCATCCGGAAGGACTCCACCGGTTCCCATGACGTCATTTTCCGAACCCGAGCCGATGCAGATCGGACACACTCGGCTGACACCGGAGGAGCGACAGAGACGCCTACAAAACAAAGCCTGTCTATATTGTGGAAGGAAGGGACACACTTTATCCGCCTGTTCTCTGCGGGTAAAAGATTGAGCCCACCAGTTAAAAAGGAGATGCTGGTGGGTACTATTTCTGATACTCCTGTAAATTGTTTGAAACTGCCCGTCACTCTTTGTATTAACACTGTGACTTTCCCTGTTCAGGCCCTGGTCGACTCGGGTGCCGAACAAAATTTGATCAGCCAGAGCTTGGTGGACGAACTCCAGATCCAGTCTCTAAAATTGGACCAGGACATCTCTGTTTCTGCTCTCACTGGTCAAACCGTTTCAACCATTTCACACAAGACAATAAAATTTAGGTTTGTGGTATCTGGTAACCACCAAGAATTGGGTGATTTTCTTATTGTCGAGAAACAGAGATTGCCCATCATTTTGGGTTATCCATGGCTCAGGTTACATAACCCTCACATCAATTGGGAGGAGGGTCGTATTGACAATTGGGGGGTGCGTTGCTCAGCTGAATGTCTTCGCTCAGCCATCTCTTCTAGCCCTGTCAAACAAACACCTTTTGAACCCATTGATTTATCCGTGGTCCCTGAAGTTTACCACTCTTTAGCAGCTGTTTTCAGTAAACAAAAAGCTTTGTCGTTGCCGCCACACAGGCCATACGATTGTGCCATTAACCTGATACCCGGAGCTCCACTACCGTCTAGCCGACTGTACAACATCTCTGGTCCTGAAAGGGCGACGATGACGGAATACATCGAGGCTTCATTAAAGAGTGGCATCATCCGTCCATCCACATCCCCTCTGGGTGCTGGTTTCTTCTTTGTGGCGAAGAAAGACAAGTCTCTTCGACCTTGTATTGATTACCGGGGCCTTAATCAAATTACGATTAAAAACAAGTACCCTCTTCCACTCATCGATTCAGTTTATGAGCAACTTCGAGAAGCAACAGTCTTCTCTAAACTGGATCTCAGGAATGCATATCACCTCGTACGTATGCGCCAGGGAGATGAATGGAAGACCGCCTTCAAGACACCCATGGGCCATTTTGAGTACTTGGTCATGCCTTTTGGCTTAACCAACGCCCCTGCCGTTTTTCAGTCACTGGTGAATGATGTACTACGGGATTTCCTTGGGGTGTTCGTCTTCGTCTACCTAGATGACATTCTCATTTTTTCCAAAGGTCAGGACCAACACATCTGCCATGTAAAGTCAGTGTTACAACGTCTTCTGGAAAATCATTTATATGTCAAGACTGAAAAGTGCGAGTTTCACATCTCTACAGTCTCCTTCCTGGGGTTCATATTCGAGAGAGGACAGGTAAGATCAGACCCAGCGAAGATTAAGGCGGTGGTGGACTGGCCTACTCCTACGACCCGAAAACAACTTCAACGCTTCTTGGGATTTGCCAATTTTTACCGACGTTTTATAAAGGATTATAGCAAAGTTGCCGCGCCTCTAACCCAACTGACGTCTTCCCTCAGGAGGTTTGACTGGACTCTGGACGCTGAAAGAGCTTTCACTAACCTCAAAACTTTGTTTTCCACAGCTCCCATTCTGTCTCACCCTGACACCCACAGCCAGTTCGTGGTGGAGGTGGATGCCTCCGTGTCCGGAGTGGGTGCTGTTCTTTCCCAGAGGTCGGTGGAGGACAACAAGCTTCATCCCTGTGCTTTCTTTTCTCGGCGCCTCTCACCTGCTGAAAGTAACTATGATGTTGGAGATAGGGAGTTGCTGGCCATTAAGATGGCTTTGGTGGAATGGCGTCACTGGCTGGAGGGTGCCGAAACTCCGTTTGTGGTTCTCACTGACCATAAGAATCTGGCGTACCTGCAAAGCGCTAAAAGACTCAATGCTCGACAGGCTCGTTGGTCGCTGTTCTTTGCCAGATTCAACTTTTCTGTCTCGTATATTCCAGGGACACGCAACGTGAAGCCGGACGCCCTCTCACGGCAGTTTGCTGCGGCGGACGACCTCGACATCCCCACTAACATTCTTCCCCCATCCTGCACGGTGGGCGTTTTGACATGGGAGATAGACAAGGTGATTCGGGACGCACAGCAGACTGAACCCGACCCGGGTACTGGCCCCGGGGATAGGAGATTTGTTCCCCCAACTGCCGTCGGTAAGGTGCTCCACTGGGTGCATTCTGCCAAGTTCTCTTGTCATCCAGGTGTCTGTCGGATGTTGCAGCTCGTCAGGACCCACTTTTGGTGGCCCAACTTGGAGAAGGATGTCAGGGACTTCATCGCAGCTTGTCCCACCTGTGCGCGGAGCAAGCACAGCAACCAGCCACCGGCGGGACTGTTATTGCCTCTTCCTGTTCCCAGCCGGCCCTGGTCGCACATCGCACTCGATTTCGTCACTGGTTTGCCGATTTCCAATGGTTATACCACTATCTGCACGATTGTTGATCGTTTTTCTAAGTCCGCCCACTTCGTTCCTCTGTTGAAACTTCCCTCTGCAATGGAGACAGCCCACCTGATAACAGAGCACGTTTTTCGCCTCCACGGCATCCCTGTGGACATTGTTTCTGACAGAGGCCCCCAATTTGTTTCGCAGGTCTGGAAGGGTTTCTGTCGGGCAATCGGTGCATCCGCCAGCCTGTCCTCGGGATACCACCCTCAGTCTAATGGCCAGACTGAGAGGTGCAACCAGGAACTGGAAGCCATGCTAAGGTGTGTCACTGTCAACAACCCTTCTTCTTGGTCTCAGCAGTTGCCATGGGTCGAGTACGCCCACAACTCCCAGGTGTCCGCGGCCACTGGAAAGTCCCCATTCGAGGCCGCACTGGGGTACTCCCCTCCTCTGTTTCCCTCGCAGGAG
>JBBPBX010028549.1:7459-36486 GCA_038048925.1 Garcialebias charrua
GCTTCCTTTGAACTTAATAAAAAATGACTGGATATTCCATCGATGGTCAACAAGGCACGTGTCCAACAAAGTGGACATTTTGTTTGTCATTTTGTTTTTGCCTCATCTTTTCCTGTGACTGCTTTGGTTATAGATCGTGGTCTTTGTTTGGACTTGTTGTAGTTTGTGTGAGTAAAGAGGATCACCTTGTCATATTTTATAGACCACGAGTGCAACAAAGAACAGGGAAGCCTCTAAATTAAACCAGGAAACTCCCTCTGACAATAATGATGAGGACGGGCTGCCGGAGAACAATAGACACACGGGAGCTGAGGGTGATGAAGGTCAGGGTTTGGCACAGGAAACCACTGGCCCCAACTCACCCGGGTGAAAAACACAAACAGATGCTGTGGTGCTGTGTGCCACCAGACCCTGGATGTTTTAGAACAGGGGTCACCAATGCGGTGCTATTTTTAGAACATGCCCCGCGGGCACTCATGTGGTCCCTGTGGGCGACCAGGTGCCCGCGGGGCATGTTCTAAAAATAGCACTCATCAAGGCGCACTACGTAAAAATCGTCATTAATTATATTTTTAAATTTAAGAAATAACATTTACAATGATGTATATTTGAAATGAAAATGATTAATTAAAATATTAAAAAGAAATAGTTTTATGTATACCTGTACATTTTATCAATCTTGTCTGGGGCCACGCCCACCTCCTCAGCGGTGCAGCTACAATCTAGCTTTACCTCCGAGAGAGGAAAATGGCAGAAAAACTTAAAGAAAACACATTTGTACAGTGATTGGGAGGAAAAGGTCTTTCACAGTGTTGAAAGACAAGTGTGTCTGTGTCTCATTAGTGGCTGTGGTGACAGCAAAACACAACGTGGAGAGACACTTCATCAGCTAACACGCTAGCTAGTGCTAACTAGCCCCCTGGTGTCTCACAACAGACAGAAGAATGTCAGAGCAGCTTTGAGCAGGCAGATGTTTCTCATGACACATTTTCAGGTTTGGAGCTCTTGAAAGAAGCAATGATGAAATATGTGAAAAATAATTTATTTAAAAAGAGTAAAAGATGTGATGATTAGTTAAAATTATTTTATATGTACAGCACTTTGTTGCAGCTGTGGTTGTTTTAAAGGGCTTATTTAAAATGCTGAGGATCAATAATAATGTCACATGATTAATTTAAAAATGTCTCCGTTTATTATATTACATTACTGATATTTTGTATCTGCAGTTATTCTGAAATGTTACAAATGTGCTTATTCCTACAAAACAGTTAATAAAATATTCATAAAATACTGTACACTGAATTTCAAATGTTACAGATTGAGTTTAACATAAAAGAAATAGGGTTTTATGTATAGCAGTTAATAAGTCATTTGTTTAGGACTGGAGTCAATCTCAACTGCTTTCATGTGAAGGAAGGGGACACCCAGGACAGGTCTCCAGTCCATCACAGAGACAGACAAAGAGACAAACAACCATCCAAACTCCCAGTCACAGCTAAGAACAATTTACATTTGCACAGAAGAGCCAAAAAGGGATTCAAACTGAGGACTCAAGTTCTCGATTGGGAGTTCTAATCACTAATTATCAATAATAATTGATCATATTTACCAAGCTACATCCTAGTCTTTAATAATACAGATAAGATCAGATGTGATCAGGCAGTTATATATTCATATGTATGTAAATATATTATTATTAATACTATAATTAAAGTTGAGCCATGCAAATTTGTTTGTATCAGACAAGTAGCCCTTCGTGTCTCTCGGCCCCACAGAAGTAGCTCTCAGTCTCAAAAAGGTTGGTTTTAGAAAATGTTTTAGAAAATGTTCAGAGATGCTGAGAGGACAAGGTTTGTTCTTGATGCTGAAAACACACAAATCCATTTTAAAGACATGGTGAGCATGGAGACTATAATGTGTTTCTTGTTGGAGATGTTTAAATCACAGACTTAGCTTCACAGTTGTGTTATTTGTTTTCCTAATCAGGCCAAACTTTAAAAAATATAAGAAAATACATTAAAAAAAACAGATTATTTAAAAATGGCTCATTTACCTTTAAAACACATTTTATGTATTCAGGCACATGCTATATACTCGAGTGAACATGAAAACACCACTTTAAAATAAATGAACATTTATGATATATTTTTTACTCTGGCCTTCATATTTTATGTTTTTTTTTTTTCCTTTAGTCTCGTTATAAGATTAAACTGATGAGGATACGGTAGCATCGAAATGCTTGTTTTACACAATAAAAAGTTTAAATTATTCTTTGTACATTTTGGAGTTTACTCTCAAAGAGGCCAAAAAAATTAATTAAAGCTGTCTACGTTGAGCCGCAGCAGCAACCTCGCAAACTAAAGTCGTGTAGATATAAATAAATCATAAATCCCTAATCAGGATTATCACTGTGGGGAAAAAAAAGAAAGAAAGAAAATCACTGTAATGCCACTTTGTTGATGTGTGCTGCTGATTATCCTTGCTGCTGATCTCATGCTGCTGTATTCATTCATACTCATCTGCTCACACATGTAAGGACATGTGCTGCTGTTCGGCGTATTATTGTAGTTAGTGATTAGCGAATATCTTAGACCTTTTCTCGTACCGTTGGATGTTCGTTTAGTTTATATCTTAGATCCTTCTGTACCATTTCTATTTACACTTTATATTTTTGCTATTGTTGGATAACTGTGACCCTGCGTACACAATTTCGTTCTACTTCATGTACCACTTGCGATGTGGATGACAATAAAGAGAATCTTGAATTATTCGTGGAGTTTTTACGTTTCCTTAATCTAAAACAAGACCTAAACATTATTAATAGTTTGCACTTAGATGGTAGCTTTGTTCTCCACGCTAGTTTTAAATCAGCCTGACCACAGCTAATGAAAGCCATCGCGCCGCAGCTGACTCGCCAACAGCGCCGCCTGCACCACAGATGTGATCATTCACTGTTTTTTGTTTTCTGCCTTCTTCAGATGATCAACGGCCGATGCCACGGAACAATTAGCATATGGCGATTATGCCAAGAAGGCAGCTTTTCTGCTTGATTAACGGGAAATCTATTAATCACTTCTTCAAAGAGATCTTTTTTTTTGTGTCGCAGCTGTGGTTGAAACTGTGATGTTGTTTTGTTTCCCCAAAAATTAACCCCACATGTGCTTTTGGAACTAAAATGACTATAGTTAAGGGAAAAAAAAACTTTTTGGTGTTTATTTTATTTTATTTGCCAGAAACCCCACCAGTGGTCTGGACCCCAGAACCACATTAATGTGCAAAACGTTGCACAATCAGACATGAAGAAGTTGAACTCAGAACTATTTTCAATTGTTGTTTTCACCACTAAAGGCACACAGCAGAGTCAGAGAATGCCAACTCTAAAGTAGTGTTTTGTTTAATGACTGAGATTTTAGCTGGTTTAATTGTCCTGATGGGGTCAATAATCCAGGTAGATGAATATAACAAGGTCCACTGGATGAAAGACGAAACGTTTCAACAAAGAAGAACCCTTCCAGAAGACCTGACCTGACCAAAAATGACCTGAGGGTCATTAAATTACACAGTTTGAGATTATTTAGTTTAGAAATCTAAAAAAAGTAATATCTTGGTGCATTCCTGAGTAATAAATAACGATGGAGGCTGAACAGAATGGTCATCTGGTCAAAATTGTTTATTTTGTTTTGCTCATTAAAGAAGTTGCTCTTTGAAGAGAACATGTCTGACGCCCTGATCCGTTTCCCTGCAGAACTCCATGAAGGTGATGTTCAAGTGTCTGTGGAAGAACTGTGGCAAAGTGCTGAGTACCACTGCTGGCATTCAGAGACACATCCGCACCATCCACCTGGGGTAAAACACACACACACACAGTGTGGGGGTCTTTAGGTGTCTTTTGTTTGGATTACACTTTAGAGAGGGCTGAGTAACGACTATAAAACAATTATTTATTCATTTTAAATCAGCTTGAAATCTAAATGACTGTGTCTTATTTTACAAAAATAAAACATGTATCCATCCATTCATCATCTTCCACTTGTTCTGGATTGAGTCTTGAGGGCAGCAGCCTGAGCGGAGAGGCTCACACATCTTTCCAGTCTCTCCAGAGTGTCCTCTGTCCTGGGTCCTCCTCAGGGTCTCCTCCATGATGGACATGCCCAGAAAGCCTCCCTAAGGAGGCGTCCAGGGAGCATCCGTACCAGATGCCCGAACCACCTCAACTGGCTCCTCTCTATGTGGAGGAGCAGCGGTTGTACTCCGAGCCTCTCCCTGATAACTGAACCTCTCACCCTGTCTCTAAGGGAGAGTGCAGCTACCCCGTGGAGGAAACTCATTTCAACTGTTTGAATCCACAATCTCTTTCTTTCAGTCACCATCCAGAGTTTGTAATTGTAGTTGAGGGTATTTAAACACATTACAGGGAACCCCCGACCTACGAACGAGTTTGGGACCTAAGAACCGTTCGCAGGTCGATCGGTTCGTAGGTGGGGGGTGAAAGTAGCGTCTCGTTCGTAGGTCGCTATTCTGTTCGTAGGTCGCGGAAATACCGCTAACGGACCGCCGCGCCCACATTTAACAGCATGACACTGACATACTGGGCTATATACATGCACAGAACTTTATTTACAAGCACTTATCTAAACAATTACACCACACATGCATCCATAAACACCTGTACATCAGTAACTTCACATCAGAACTGCAGCAAATCAGCAGGAAATCTCATCATCAAAATTATGTCAACAATCACACTTGAGCACTTCTGAAAGTGCAGCTTTTCACATCAAACCTGCAGCAAACCAGGGATTCCCATCAGCAAAATGATGTCAACAAGCACACATGAGCACTTCTGAAAGTGCAGCTTTTCACATCAAACCTGCAGCAAACCAGGGATTCCCATCATCAAAATGATGTCAACAATCACACATGAACACTTGTCAAAGTGCAGCTTTTCACAGCAAAACAGCAGCAAATCAGAGAGTCACATCAGCAAAATGATGTCAACAATCACACATGAACACTTGTCAAAGTGCAGCTTTTCACAGCAAAACAGCAGCAAATCAGAGAGTCACATCAGCAAAATGATGTCAACAATCACACATGAACACTTGTCAAAGTGCAGCTTTTCACAGCAAAACAGCAGCAAATCAGAGAGTCACATCAGCAAAATGATGTCAGCAATCACACATGAGCACGTTGTGTTGATGAGTGTCCATGTGCATGAGAAAGAAGTCCATGAACTCAGAAAAAGCGAGAAGCAGCAGAAAAATGAATCAAAATTGTCTTACTTTGACCGAAGTGTAGGTAGACAGATGTTGTTCTCATGATCAAACCTGCATCTGATGGAACTGCTGAGCCATTGCTCAACAATGAATGTTGGGAGCATTTTAGGCCAGCTGTAAGTTCAGGCATGTGTCAGTTCAGGTCTGTGGTCCTGATGTGAGCAGGTCTGTGCATCACATGAAGTTTTTTTGGTTTTTGGCAGCAGTCATTTATGCAGAACGACACAAAGGTGATGGATGGAGGCAACATGCAGGACACCAGAGGCAGGCTGGAGGACAGGCAGCACCAGAGGCTCATCCATGACGTGGAGCAACACGCGGATGAACTGTTGGAACACAACCACACACACACGTCAGCACCTGCAGAGAACAACAACACAGACAACAACAACTTCTCCTTACCTGTGTGGTGCATGTGTGGAGGACAGGCTGGAGGCAGGCTGGAGGACAGGCAGGAGGCTGGAGGCAGAGCAGGAGGCTGGAGGACCAGTAGCACGTAGCACCAGAGGCTCATCCATGACGTGGAGCAACACGCGGATGAACTGTTGGAACACAACCACACACACACGTCAGCACCTGCTGATAACAACAACACAGACAACAACAACTTCTCCTTACGTGTGTGGTGTGGTGTGTGGAGCAGGAGCACAGGGAGGAGGCTGGAGGAGGTGCAGGAGGCTGGAGGCAGAGCAGCAGGAGCACGGGTACGTGGTACCCGACGCTGTTCCATGAGGCGAAACAGCAAGTGGATCTGTTGAAACACAAACACACACAGACGTGAACACCTGCTGATAACAACAACACAGACAACAACAACTTCTCCTTACGTGTGTGGTGTGGTGCGTAGCAGGTGTGTGGATGGACCAGGGGGACGTGCCGCTTTGGAGGCTGTCGAGAGAGAGGTGATGATTACAGTAGGTGTAGATGTAAGTAAAAAAAAAAAAGAGAAAATAAATTAACATGTCTTTGCTGTACCTTTCTGACGTTGCTGTGCTGGGATGTGAGGGTGGGCAGGTCAGTGATGGGATGGTGGAGTTGGTGAAGAGGAGGGGGAGGAGGAGGAAGGCTGTGAACATAAGCAGAGACAGATGACATTAATTTGTGTAACATGACAACTCCAAAAAAAAAAAAAACATTTCATTTCAGTACGTGCTGTACCTGGAGGGAGGGAGCGGGGGGGGGCGGCGTGTTTCACTGGGGAGATGGTGGGCTGTCCATGTCTTCCTCCTGGCTTGCTGCAGTAGGACTGGATGGCCTCTCGTCCGCTGGGATGTCCAAGGCCTCCTCCTGGCTTGCTGCAGGAGGACTGGATGGCCTTTCAGCTGGTGCACCAGCAGATCCTGGAGGCGGTGCTGTGACCTTTGTAAAATATTGCAGCATGCTGCTCTGCACCTTTTCAAGCTTTTTATCATCCAGGATCTGCTGATAACACGCAACTTCATTGAGGACACCCCGACGGACCTTGGCGAACCTCTCACAGTCGGAGTCCTGCTTCTCCACCCTCGCCAGGAAGTTGTGGAGATCCTGAAAGGCCAGCACCATCTCCTGCCTGGTGAAGGTCGGAGGAATGACCTCCACCTCCTCCTCCTCCTCAACTTCCTCATCCGGGACGTGCCTGTCGAGCTGAATCAGGTCGTCTGGGGACAGGTCCTCTCCTGATGCACCAAGCAGGTGTTCGATATCGTCATGGTCCATTTCGAGCTCCAGTGACCTGCCCATCCTCACAACATCCTCGATTACACGGTCCACCTCCTGGGAATCGTGTACCCCCTGAACAAGCTCTGGACAGAGCTTCTTCCAGACTCCACACATGTTCTGTGGAGTAACACGATCCCAGGAGTGGCCAATGTTGTGCACAGCATCGAGGATGTTGTACTTACGCCAGAAGTCTTTCAGCGTGAGGGTCTGAGAGTTCTCCGTTGCCTCCAAAGCGGCACGGATGACTCGCTGCAGGTAGTACGCCTTAAACGTACTAATAACCCCCTGGTCCATTGGCTGGATCAAAGAGGTGGTATTGGGAGGCAGGTACACCACCTTCACATGCCTGTTCAACGCGGTGAGAGCAGGGGGGTGTCCTGGAGCGTTGTCCAAGACCAGCAGGACTTTAAAGGCAATGTTCTGGTCATTGCAAAAACGCTTCACTTCTGGAACAAAGTTGTTGTTGAACCAATTTGTAAAAACTTCCAGCGTCACCCAAGCCTTTTTATTAGACGCCCAATAAACAGGAAGTGTAGATTTAACAACATTTTTGAAGGGCCTGGGTTTATTAAATTGGTACACCAACAACGGCTTGAGTTTGCAATCACCCGAAGCATTGCCCCCCACCAGCAAGGTCAAACGCTCCTTGCCGACCTTGTGGCCGGGTGCGGTTCGTTCTTCCCTACTGATGTAGGTCCTGTCTGGCAAACGCTTCCAGAACAGCCCTGTCTCATCCACATTGAAGACCTGCTGGGCAGTGTACCCACCGTCCCTGATGATCTCAGCCAGTTCTGCTGGGAATGCCTCAGCTGCCTCGTGGTCAGCACTTGCTGCCTCACCTAAATGCACACAAAATGACACGGTTAACCTGTTGTAACACTGTAATAAAAGGGAAAAAAAATGTAAAAAACAATCGTAAGTCGTGGACTACCTGTACTGTACCTGCATTATTAAAAAATAAAAATGAGAAATTAAATGCTCACCCTGCACTCTGATGTTGTGGAAGTTGTTTCTTTTCCTGAAACGATCAAACCATCCTTTAGATGCAGTGAAGGTCTCTGGTCCATCCAACTCCCCTGATGTGCTGCTTGAAGTCACTCCTCCTGCGCTTGAAGTCCCTCCTCCTGCGCTATGGGAAGACGTCCCTTCACCCGGATCACTCTGGGAGGAGGACGTCCCTTCACCCTGATCACTCTGTGCAGCCCCCTGCCCCCCCGCACCCCCCTGCTCCCCTGCACCTCCCTCACTCGTCCCTAGTTCTATCAGCCTGTTATAGATCCTCCTCGCCTTCTCGCAAATCACCGACATGCCAACTGGTATTCGGCGTTGCGTGTTGTCCTCCAGCCATAGCACAAGCAACCGTTCCATCTCTACTATTCTACCCGTCCTCTGTTTAGTTATGATGGTGGACTTCATTGGGGCTGAAGCACGGACTTGCTGCAAAATGCGCTCTTTGTCCGCCACTATCGTCCCCACAGTCGACCTCGGTAAATCTAGCCTCTCTCCTATTTTAGATGGCGTCATGCCCTGATCAGACATTTTTATTATTTTTGCCTTCGTCTCCAGCGTGATGGTTCTGCGAGGTTTTTTCCCCTCTGCCGCGGCCGCGGACTTTCCAGGTCTCTTTGGAGCCATTCTTCGTACGAGCTAACGTGCTAACTCCTAAGGAGCAAAAATTAAAATTAATGCTAACGTTCATAAATCAATGCAAACGTTTGCTTTCGTCTAAAAATATTTCTTTGAGTACATTTAGTACTGGACCGTACCTGCCCGTTCGATGACCCGTCGAAAAATACAGTAGCGTCGAAAATTAGCTAACGTGCTAATTCCTAAGGAGCAAAATTTAAAATTAATGCTAACGTGCTAACGTTCGCTTTAGTCTAAAACTGCTACTGTAAATTAAAATTTATTACTGTACCTGTTTGTACGTTGTTCGTTTTCTGTCGTCGTTGTTCTTCGTTGTTCTTCGTTCGCTGTTCGTAACTCTCTTCTCTCATCAATCACAGTGGAAAACCACGAGGCACAAAATGG
This sequence comes from Garcialebias charrua, assembly GCA_038048925.1. Taxonomy (NCBI): domain Eukaryota; kingdom Metazoa; phylum Chordata; class Actinopteri; order Cyprinodontiformes; family Rivulidae; genus Garcialebias; species Garcialebias charrua. The sequence continues at coordinate 16,465 of JBBPBX010028549.1, forward strand.
CCGCAGCCCTTTAAATAGTTACCGCTTTACCTGTACGGATCCCTCCGCCGCCAGCTGCACTGCGGCTGTGTGTACATCCGCCAGAAGCCCAGCCCCCCCCTCTCGCTGGCGGTACTTTTCCACTGCCATGCGCAGTGTCACGCCCATGCCCAACAAGCAACAGCCAAAGGCAATCCCCTCCCCCACCTCGCCGATTGCCGTTTTGTGACGCAGTTTCGCCGTAGCTCGATTATATACCTGTAATGGGGCTCGTTCGTAGGTCGTGCATCCAGTCTGCCGTAGCTCGATTATATATTTTAGCTTGGTTCGTTCGTAGGTCACGAATTTTTTGCCGTACGTCGATGGTATTCTTCAACTTTTGTTCGTTCGTAGGTCCCGTGGTTCGCAGGTCGATGGAGTCGTAGGTCGGGGGTTTCCTGTACTGTACATGTAATCAGTGTCAGTCTGAGTGAGCACGTTACATTTTGTCTCATGAGTTTAATGTAGTCTGTTATAAAATCCCATCCAGTCAAGAGAAATTAACAGGTTTTATCCAAAGTTTACTTTGACTCAGTTCCTCCTAAACACAACATAGTTCAGCAGGAAAAGAGAGGAAACACACACACACACACACCATGTGTAGAGCACAGCAGCAGCTGGGACTGATCTTTCTGAATCGCACCCATCTTCATCCTCTAAACAGCAGATCGATGCTTTATAGATTTTTCTCCCACTGACAGATTCTGCTCAGGCAAAGAGTTCAGGGTCAGACCAGTGAGGTGGAAAAACAAGATGAGAGATAAATTCCACTTTTTTACTGATCTTTAAGGGAGGCGGATGTTTGTGGGTGACACCACCCTGCTGCACTGACGTCTTGTTACGTTTTGTTTCCAGGCGGAGCTGCGACTCTGACTGCAGCGACGGCGAGGAGGACTTCTACTACACAGAAATCAAGCTCAACACCGACTCCGTGGCCGACGGACTCAGCAGCCTGTCGCCCGTGTCACCCTCCGTCGTCTCCCCGCCGCCTCCTCCCCCGTCGCCTCTCCCTTCTCTCTGCCAGCTGGCAGACTCCCGCCGACCCCCGCAGCCGTGTGACGCCAAGGAGCCTCACACCGGCGGCACCACCCCGCTCAGCCGCTCTGCGCCGAGCGCTCTATACCTCATCCACGCAGACCACGCCTACCAGGTTTGTGTGCGCACGTACATGCAGTTTTTCACAACCCACTGCATTTCAAACAATGTCATAAACCCCCGTCTGCCTTCAGGCCACTGCTCCGGTGTCCATCCCGTCCAGCAGCAGCACCTCGGCCTCCAACAGCTTCACCCCCACCAACAGCTTCAGCATCTCCTGGCAGTCGCCTCCGGTCACTTTCACCGGCAACTCCGTGAGGAAACACACACCAACAAGCGTTTGCTCGCGTGTTCTCCTCTCTGGTTTCACTAATCACGCCTCCGTGTCGCCCTCCGCAGACGTCTCCAACTAAAAGCCAGGGATTCGGGGAGCAGCGGTCCCACACCATCGCCGTGCTTTCGTCCCCTCCGAGAGCGACCGCCGCCCTCAGGTGCCTCTTCTGCTCTAACCATGCTTCAGATCAAACACTGAACAGAGGAGACGCTTCATGAAAACATGAATCCTCATCGAGGCAGACCGACCTCATGGAGAGAAAAATTAATTCAAATATGATTAAATAACTCTGTGGTTCTTGATTGATTCGTTCAGCAAGGATTCACGCTGCTTTCAATTGGACACGTTGATTTGTTCTGCGTAAAAAGTCAAATTATTTATGTAGATCAGAAGTTTATAAACATTATCGCTGTTGTCTAGTTGCTGGTTTGTATCTACGTTTTTATAGGGTTCATTTTTATGAGAACTGAAGGAGCTGATGACGTTTAATGAGGACAATAAGTCACTTTAACAACCCTGTAAACATCTCAGGGCTGCAGGAGACGATTTCAAGAAGCAAAGCTTGTCTGCACCGTTCGCAAAATATCTCTGAACCACTGGAGGGGCTTTCTTGAATCTAGGCCTGTCACAATAACAAATTTTACTGGGCGATTAATTGTCTCAGAAATTATTGAGATAAACGATAATATTGTTTGAATTTAGACAATATTTGGTCATTTTTGTCAAATTTAAGAAGAAATTTTAAATTTGTTTTGTGTGTAGTACCTTTTTTTGACCACCGGATGGCAGTATAAGAAGGTTTGAACTGAAGGATGAATAGTGAGTGAGCGAGCAGCGTCTCTTTAAGACAAATGGGAGGGAGGCGTCTTAACGTGACATGGGCTATCTCTCTTTCCTTTTGTTTGATTCAAAATGGCGGACACTCCGTGGTTTGAGCTCTTTAGCATAGCATTTTTTCACACAAAGCTTTCATAAAAAAATCCGTAAACAAGTTCTCTGCTTCTTTTTGCAGAGAAAACAACTTTTTAGACGAAGGCACGGGTTGAATTTTGGAGCTTGGCCTGTCTTGATAAACAATACCGTAAGTCAATCACACGATGAATGAAAATTATCGACCTCGTTTTCATTTACCGGCTTTATCGTTTCTTTGTCTCTCTCTTTCTACTGAAGACGAAGCTCAACTCCGGTGTTCTTCACTGACCCCTCTCTCTCTTTAAAACCTGTTTTAACTGTCCAAACTCGCGTTTTTGGATAACTAAAAGCAGCTAAGCTAACAGGCCAACCTCGGGAATAAACCTCCGTCTTGTCGAAACTCCAAAATTCACAGTTGAAACTTGTGCCTTTGTGTAAAAAGTTTTTCTTCTCTGCAAAAAGAAGCTGAGAACTTGTTTAAAGATTTTTTTAATTAAAAGCTTAGTGTGAAAAATGCTATGCTAAAGAGCTCAAACCACACAGCGTGTCCACCAGGTCAGCCCATGTCATGTCGAGGGCCCTCCCTCTCATTTTTCTTAAAGAGACACGCTGTCAACTATCCATCCTTTGGTTCAAAAAGTCTTATACTGCCATCAGCTGGTCAGAAAATGTAGTAAACTCTAAACAAATCAAAATTTCTTCTAAAATTTGACAATTAATTATTGTTAAATTTCAAACAATATTATTGTTTATCACAATCATTTCTGAGACAATTAATTGCCCAGCAAAATTTGTTATCATGACAGGCCTATCAACAAGATGGAGGATTTTTCCCAAGGTCAGCCTGTTAGCTTAGCTCGTAGCTTAGTTTCTCAGCTTAGCTGCTTTTAACGATCCAAAATTGCAATTTTGGATTGTTAAAAGAGATTTTAAAGAGAAAGGAAGGGGTCAGTGAAGAGCACTGGAGTGGAGCCTTTTGTCATCCAGTGTCTCCAGTAGAAAGAGAGAGACACGAAGAAATGATAAAGCCGATAAATGAAAATGAGGATGATCATTTTCATTTATAATGTGATTAATTGATTTATTGTTTATTGCGACAGGTCTAGTTGATACTATTAAAAAGTAATCATTGCGTTGACATCTAGATTCACAGCAAAGCGATCTTGGCAAACAGAAATGTCTATAAGTCAGTTTTACAGATACTGAGGTAACGTTTAGTGGGGTAGTAGCTGCGAGTCATTCACAACACGTTCACCAAACACCGTTCCGGTAAGATCACATGAGACTGGACATGAAACAAAAAAAGAAATCTCAACAAACTCAGTTTCAAATTAACAACAAAAACTGGAAATTTATTTCCCACGTTTACAAGTAACATTTTTACGAAGTTTGTCTCTTGCTCGTTTTATTCCTAAAACCGTGAATATTAAGTGTTTTTTCTTTGTTTTATTGTTTTAATCCCTCCTCCAGTCGAAAGGTGCGCGGCGAGGGGAAGAAGTGTCGTAAGGTGTACGGGATGGAGAACCGGGACATGTGGTGCACCGCCTGCCGCTGGAAAAAGGCCTGCCAGAGATTCACCGACTGATTGTACCCCGTCGAGGCAACGCCATCTAAAGGGAGACGGGAGCGTCGTCCTGCATGCTTCTTCAAAACAACGCAACTCTCCGTCGAGCTCTGGCTCCGCCCCTCGTCTTCTTCCAGCAGTGGAAACACGTGAAGGATGGCAGAGATGCTTTTTTCTTTTTTTACTGTGCCGTCCAGGAGTCCAAAACTGCCTCACCATTTCCCTCATTCCCAGTTGTGGGAAACCCCAGTGCAGCTAAACGGTGTTTAAAAAACAACAAAAAAGCAAATCGATATAAAGATTTCTGTCGTTTTTTTGTTTTTGTTTGTTTGTTTGGTTCAATGTTGCGTCTTTGTTTTGTACAGCTCTGGTTTTTAATGGAAAGTCTTGTCCAAGACCGGGTCCAGAAGGAAGAAACAAAAGACCAAAAAGCTTTTTCTTTTTGTGTTTTGTTCAAAGACGACAAAAAAAAAACAAGAGAAAACTTTTACTTTTTTATCCAAGAGAAGAATGAGCCTGTTTGATGAGGAACGTTACAAAGAAGAAAGAAAAAACTATATTTTTTCCTTCAGTCTGTTGTTTTTGTTTCCGGACATTTTCCGAGGTGGTCTTTTCTCACCGACGCGGCAGCCTCTCCTGGTTCTTCAGCGCTCCTCGAAACCTCGAGGTGGATGTAGGGCTTTTATTTTCCAGATCGATGGGAACGAGGAAGAAAAGACATCTTCTGAACAATCAATGCAAAAAAAAAAAGATACAATTTATAGTCAGGGAAAGCAGATGGACCACTTAAAACACAATCTCTCAGCTGATTAGCTTTTTATAATGAATCCTTGTTTTTTCATCAGGGATGTGATTCTAAGGAAAGTGAAAACCAGCAGCTTCATCTTTGGCGTTTTACCGAACGCAACACCGTCTGATCCAACCAAAACAACCAAAAACTCCTCTGACTTGTCCGTTCGGTGCTTGGCTCTTGATCTCGTGCCACGATTATGATCCGTTTGTTTACCCACCTGCTAAACGGCGTGTTTTGTGTGTGTCTTTCCAAAGGGAAGAAACAGAAACTTTGTGTTTCATCATCGGCGATCTGAACGGAGGGATGACGACCAGGAGTGTCGCGCTCTGACTGCACGTGTGGTTCGTTTCGTCTCCCGTTCTAATTAAAGTGCAACACTTGTTTACCCCCGTGTAGCCATTTTGAAACACTCCTCGTCCACCGGACGACGTGCAAGAGAAGCTTCAAGCGTTCACGAGTCGTCTTGTCCTCTGAATGTGTTTTTGTGGAGAAACGCTTCGTTTACAAACCCGTTAAACCGCCCAGACGACTTTCCGGCAGCGTTTGTTGAAGCGGGAACAAACGAGTCGAAGCAGACACGTCCGTCAGCTCGCACTTCGCTGTTCTTCAAGCGCACGCCGCCATCTTGGATTGTCCACCCGTTGTTTTTATTTGTTTTAACCAACACCAGCTGATAAACTCACGATCGTTCAGTACTTCCACATCTGCAAACCGTAGCTCTTGTTTGTTTTTATGTTGTCCTTTTTTTTTCCTTCCCGTACATAGTTCATGTATATGATTATAAATGATATCTTATATATCCTCTTTTTGTTTCGCAACCCGATGTTTCCATCAGACAGTTTGAGAAAGACGATGTCCAGGGATCAGCCTTAAAGTCCGATCATTGTGCTTCTTCTGTGTCTCGAACGTTTAAGCAACGAGGATTTAGATCACCTTGAAACTCACTCGCCCTTGTACAATGTGAAAAGACAGAAATATATACTTTGAGAAAGAGTTTGAATTCAAAGCAAAGAGTAAAGTAAATTAGGTTTTGGTTTTATTTTTACATACACATATATAAATATATATAAACTGTTATTTTCATCTGGAGCTCCTTCACGTCTTGTCCTCCTGATTCCAAAGCTTCGTTTTAATTTCTCGCAGGTTCTTCTGCGTTCGGTTCGATGGACGTCTCGCTGCGTTTGCAGCCACTTCGGGGTGGAAGCGTGAAGGACCTCCAGCTCCAAAGCATCGGTGCAGTTTCACCTGAAGGGCCTGAAGTGTCGGGTCCAGTCCTGATGTTTCAGGTGGTCGCACGTCCTCAGCTGGGTGTTTGTTTTTGATGTTCATCTTCCATGATGGTTTCTCTCCATCATCGTGGTGCTTTGTGTTCTCTGGTGTTCAGAAGAACTTGGCATCAGACGCGGTCGCGGTTTGGTCCAGAAACAAGTCCCTGCGGTCCTCGGAGGTTCTGGCATGACTGGATAATTGAAGAGGCGGCTACTTTTACAAGACTCTGATCTGAAAGGTGCTAATTTTTTATCACTCCTGATTAAATCAATTCAAGATCGGCCTCAGCCGTGTTTGTCAGACCTGAACTCTGTGGTTTGTTCATGGACCGGACCGGCCTGCGTCGCGGTACTGACACCGTTTGTCAACAGAGGCACAAACATGGCGCTAACACTGACGGGTGCTTTCGGGCGCTCGGCCCTGCTGGGTCGAGGCTCTGGTGCTGTGGCCTCGGGAGAATCCGGTGCTAAAAGAACAAAACAACACGGCTGTTTCTCTCGTCAGCCCCTTCTGATCCCGCTCTGTACACGTTTTGTTTTAAATGCTGTAGAACATGAAAATAAAAACGCCCTGCCTCGAGTCCAACTCGTGTCCGGGCGCACGTCGGTGAACGCGGCACCGGCTTTCCCCTCATCACCCTGATTTCTGTCGAACAGTAATCCACGGCCACCTTACGTTCAAACTAGGAGCTTTTTGTTTTGACCGAGCTGTTGTCAGCTGTGAAACATCTGGATTGTAATGCTTCACTGACAAACATCAATAAAAGTGTAACCATCAAATGAAACACCTGTTCCTGCACGTTACATGTAAGAAACACGTGTGAGCCGCTCCTGCAGCGTCTCTGAGGTTTTGGTCACTCAAACCGTCACGCGAGCACGTTGTAACAGGATGCTGGATGATTTGCTTTGCTTCGGGGGAAAATGTCACACAAAGATCACGATGCTCATCACTTCCCTCCCAAATTATCAGCCTAATGACGCCTGACGCGCCTCGTGGCAGCACGCTGCTCATTTATTGACGCAGAGCTGATTTTTGAGGAGAAACTGGCTCCGGTGATTAAACCGTGCTGTCAAAAGGCACCACAACAGGCAGTCCTGTTGCTTCAGAGGGAGTGATGGGAATACTTATGAGGGTTTTCTCTCCTTGTGTTTTTTTTTTCCATCCTCCAAACGGAGCGTCTGGTGTGGCTTTTGTTCTCGGGTGCCGCCTGCTGAAAGGCCGAGCTGTGATTTATGTGCAGAATAAAACGAGGTTACATTGTTGTGCTTACGGACGGTGTTAAAATAATTTCTCGTGAGTTTACTGTGGTCCCTGAGTCCACGCTGCTGTTGCCGGGCAGCCGCTGGCTTTAACAGCTGCTCATTTGTCGACAGTTTTACGTGATTCCTGCTTTACGGACCTGATCTTTAGTCTGAACTTAAACCGTGACAAGACTCGTATTTGACCAGAAGCTTCATATTTACCTTCTGCCACCGTCATGTAGCTCAGTACATACAGGTTCAGCTGCAGTATGCTGTATCTAAGCAGTATTCGTGTGTATCAGCATACTGATTTTATATACTTAAAGAAAAATTCAGATTTTTTTGAAGTGGCGTCCTGTGGATGGAGTAACAGTTAATATCTTACCTGTTGCAGATAGGGTTTTGAACGACATGAGTTTGGAAAAGTTCATTTTGGCCTGGATAGACGAGCTAATGGCTTGTCAGAGCATTGACTGGTGACAAGACCAAAACCACACTGCTGCCTTCAACAACGCTAAACTGGAAAATGTAAAACACGTCCTGCTGACACAAATCTTTACAGCATTTCATGGTTATTCTAGCTGAAAAAAATGATGCTCCTGAGAAAAGTGACCCCAGGGCTTTTCCTATTTTCATCACCTAGTACACAGTTGTTACCATTTCGTACCCAACTTACCATCGTGGATCTTAGGGTAATACGTCACTGGGCTAAGATTGAAACACTAATTAGGGACTCCGATTTGAAAACAAAAAAAAGAGTCAACTTTTCTTTGTGTGTTTGTGATTTAAGTAACCAGCTGCCCTAGGCCTGTCGCGATAACAAATTTCGCTGGGCGATTGTCTCAGAAATTATTGCGATAAACAATAATATTGTTTGAAATTTGACAATAATTAGTAATTGTCAAATTTAAGAAGAAATGTTAGCTAATTTTTGTTTGTAGCACCCTTTTTAACCACTGGATGGCAGTATAAGACTGTTTGAACGGAAGGATGGATAGTGAGGGCGTGAGCAGCATTTTAGGAGGAAGGCCCCTTGATGTGACATGGGCTGTCTCCTTGTTTTTCGGTTCTCAAAATGGCGGACGCTTGGTGTGGTTTGAGCTCTTTAGCATAGCATTTTTTACACAAAGCTTTTAATTTAAAAAATCATTAAAGTTCTCTGCTTCTTTTAGCAGAGAAAAACAACTTTTTACACAAAGGCACAGGTTTCAACTGTGAATTTCAGAGCTTTGACAAAGGTTTTTTCCTAAGGTTGACCTGTTAGCTCGTAGCTTAGCGTCTCAGTTTAGCTGCTTTTAACGATCCAAAACCATGATTTTGGACTGTTAAAACAGATTTTAAAGAAAAAGGGAGGGGTCAGTGAAGAGAATCGGAGTTTAGCTTTTTGTTATCCAGTGTCTTCAGTAGAAAGAGAGAGAGAGAAACGAAGAAACGATAAAGCTGATAAATGAAAATTAAGTTGATAATTTTCATTTATCATGCGATTAATTGATTTATTGCGACAGGCCTAAGCTGCGCTAAATGCAACGTTTGAAAGTCGCAGTTTATTTTTGACAGCTCAGCCCACCCAGGCATGCGCCCCCTCGTTTATGATTCAATTAGCTAGATTACACTTTTAAATGAAGACTGGCAGATCTGAACCAGTCTTTGAATAATTAGCATTTATTATCCGTCATGTTTAGTCTCTGACATTTGCTTTGTTTGTTTTCATTCAAGAGAAGAGTTCAGCTCCAGAGCTCTTGAGATGGTTTGTGCCACCGATGACTCCGTGTACTTTAATAGAAAGTTTGTAGTTGCCATCAGTCGCGCAGGTCAGTGAGATCCTACCTTTACCCAATATTCCTGGCCTTAATCTTAATCCTTATTGGATTATAAACAAATATTGTTTGCTTTAAATTGGGATTCTCAGGCCTCTTTACCCTAATTCTTGAATTTATCATCTCTACCCAGTAATCCTCTAATCTGAACACAAATGTAATCTAATGAGTAGATTATAGTAATCTGATCACTTTAAATCAGTAGCTGTCGAGCATTGCACATACACTCATGACGCAAGGCTCCTCAGCACCAAAAGTGCTACAGCTAGCTAGCTGCTGGTAGTATTTGTGCTTGCTTGTGGCCATATTCTGGCCATATTCTGGCCAACAGCCGTACTCAGACAAGCAATTAGCTCGACAATCTGGTCAGGGCTATGTCCATTTTTCCAAACCGGTCGTACAGAGAGCTACCTACAACAGGTATGACAGTTACTGTTCATCACATCACAGAACCCTGCTGTAAAAAGATCTATCACTTTATACAGTCAGTGTTAATACTTTTACTTGTTGGATTCTCACTTTTTGGTGAAATGAAGGGCTGGATGTTTGGTGAGAAGGCCTCTCAGCTCTGGCTGCTGATTAGACCCCCCTCCCTCCAAACAGGTGATAATGTCACCTTCCTTTTCTCAAAGCCTCCTGTGTTCTGCAGACACACCACCCAACAGCAGGTGGAGCTCTGTCCTTCAACAGTCCAGGTCCTGCTCTGACAGATGTGGTTGGTTTCCATGGTTACCAGGCATGTTAATGAATGGGGGGTGGGGGGTTCTAATCAGCAGAGATGATTGAACAGTGTTCATCTCGAACGTGCCTTGATGAGCGTGGAGTTCTTGTGCAGAAACTCCTGAGACGTGTTGCTCAGACGCTGACTGTGGAATGTTTCTGGTGCTGGTCGGTCCGAGTTCTGCTCGAGCGTTGGTGATGCTGTGGGGGCTGCGTGCAGGAGGCCCCTTTGGCCTTTTCTCAGCTCCTGGAAGACCTTTCAGACAAACTTTTCTACTCTTTGCTGTAACTTGTAAACATGTTTTTTGTTTTTTTAGCCAAACTTCTGATAAAGTTGTTTCTATGTTGTTGTTTGTGTGAAAGTTTCCTCCCCTCCTTCTCTTTGTTGGAAACCAAGGAAGTCTCAGCAAAGAGAGAAGGGGAACAGGCAGTGAAATGATCCGTTTTTAACGTGGAGCTGAACCCTTGTGAAAGTGAGTGAACATTGATGTGTTTTAACATGCGCCTAGAAGAAAAAACAGCCCGTGTCCTATTATTGGCTTTGATCACAGTAATAATTGGCTGAACACTCGTGCTTTCAGGCACTTTTGTGCCACTAGCTCCTTCAGTTTTTACCTAAATATGCAACAGGGAGCTGTGTCCGGCCCCCTTCAAAAAGATCCATCACTGCCTGTTTGAGCTGAAAACAATCACCTCAAGAACTCGACGGCTGTCGCACTGAACTTTTATACTTTTTAATCAAACGATAACTGTATACAGCTCTGTTCTAACTGGGTTTTTAATGCTGCATGTGCATGCAAACAAAGACTTTATATGATGTCTGGTTTGTGCCGTGGCACCGGCGACAGGGTGAGAGCAGCCGTTGTCGCCTCTGTTTTTATTTGATTTCATGTACACAACGTGGTGCAGATTGAGTACAGTCTATACAAGCAAGTTTGAAGCATCTTACCCTAACTGTGATGGGTGCACCTTACAAAAGTAGTTACTACTTTGGACCCGATGGAGATTAGAGCCCCCTGTAGTGGTTATACGTTTTTATTAAAGGAGAGATAGACCCATTAATCAGCAGATTGATTTTATTGGCTGATGTAGACTTTTTAAAAAGGAAATAATAATCAGCAATACGTCACCCTTGTACATACTTAAATCAGTAACCAAGTTGGATATTAAAGATGCAGCCGCTGCTACAACAGGCTCATTACGTACACGTTACGGATCGTATGGAAATTATACCGATTTTGCCCCAATTTTCATGACTACAGACACAGTCTTTCAGATTTTTGGAAAACTCAACTTCAAATTCCTGCTGGATCAATAAAGTTCCATCTTAAAATTTATTTTACATTTAACGGTCTTGTTTTCATTAAATTTTGCCTGATTACAGTAAATTCACACAAACGTGTAAAACACAGAACTGGTTGTGAGTCTATATTTACCCATTAATTTTGAGTCATACAGCAAATTCCAGTCGACTGTATCTACATTCAACATTATGTTTATGTTGTAAAAACAAGTACCGGTACTGAGAGGACTAAGGATTCCAGTTAATAATAATAATAAATTCAATTTATACTGTCCTTTTCATTAATAAAAATCTCAAAGTGCTAGTTAATGTGCTAGTAAGCACTGCTAAGCTAACTTCAGTATTTAAAGGATCTCTCACTAGTTGGAATAATACACCTCGTTTCATAAACAGTTACTTAAGCTATATAACAAGACTTAAAAAAATAGGATTTTTAGTTTTTATTATTTAAAAAAAATAATGTTACATAGATGTTGCCATTTTATCTTTGTTGCAATGCATTCTGGGTAAATGGCATCGACATATTGCACACAACGTTGGTTACGCATTGTAACCCCAGATTCTATGAATGTTAGCGTAGCCCTTTAGCCTCGCTTATAGGATATCTCTCTCGCATCAGCGTCATAATGAATAACCTTTTAGTCCACGCCCACCCATAGCGTGGGCCCGCCCCGTGTCCATATATTCTCACGACACGGTAGGTCCTGCCTCCCAAACAGCTAATCATTCAGCCGTTCAGGAGCCAGCGAGGCCCACTTGGCTAAAGGGTTACGCTAACATTCATAGAATCTGGGGTTACGATACGTAACCAACGTTCTATTTCATGTTAGGCTCCGCCCTTTAGCCTCGCTTATTGGATAAAGGGCGTAGCAGAACTTTATTGCCAGGTTATAACTTTTTAGCCTCAAATCTTGTATTTCAATCACTATTACAACTGATGTAATTGCCTCAGAATGCATTTTGTCAGTAATGAGAACAACCTTGAGTGCAAAATGTACTAAACATATACCGGTACTGTAACTTTTGTAATTGGGAGTTTTCACGTGTCACAAACAACTTTTAGCGAAGGAATAACATATGATGGCCAATATGTGCAAGTCGTCTGAGACCCCTTTAAAACTTTCTTTGAATTGTTTATCGTGTAAGCTCATGTTCATCTGGTCTCTCAGGACTTTTCTTCTTTTGAATGTCTGGCCTTCAGCTTCAAAGCCCCACTTCTGATGAATGTTATATTAATTTATAGGCCTCCCAAACCACATGTTTCATTTAACTCAGAGATGCATGACCTCCTCACTTTTTTCTGCACCTCCCCTGTGAAGACCATTTTTCTTGGCGACTTAAATATCCACATGGACAATTCCTCTTCACCTCTGGCAACAGATTTTAAGTCTCTTCTGGACTCTCTTAATCTCACTCAACACGTTGACGCCCCTACGCACAGCAGGGGGCATACTCTGGATTTGGTGATTACAGACACTGTACTCATCAATAACTTATCTGTATATGACCTGGGTGTCTCAGACCACAGGGTCATCTCCCTGGAAGTGCCTTCTTCTTCGCCTGCTTCAAACCCAAAACGACCTATCCAGTTCCGTGACTTTAAAAACATTTCCCCTGATGTTCTGTCTACTGATCTTCACGCCCTGACCGCTGTCAATCATTCATCTGCAGATGACTCTGTGGATTACTACAACCGATCTCTCCAAGAGCTTCTGGACCTACATGCTCCCTTGAAGACAAGACTGGTGTCTTTCTCCCGTTCAGCCCCCTGGTACACTGGTGAGCTGCGCAAGATGAAGGCAACTGGCCGTGCTATTGAGAGACGTGTAAAATCATCTGGTCTCTCTGTACATAAGCAGGCATATAAAGAACATCAGAAAGCGTACGCCTATTCTCTTAAAGAAGCACGCTCCAAATATTATTCCAACATCATCAACACCTGCCCTGGAAACTCTAAACAGCTCTTCTCCACAATAACTCATCTGCTTAATCCCATTAAACAAACTCCTGAGGACTCTGCTCAAAAATGCGACCTGTTCCTTTCATCATTTAAAAACAAAGTTGACACTATCAGATCTCAGCTCCACAACCTCCCTGTTCTCAGTGTGCCATCTACCCGTCTGCATTCTGGGTCCCTGAGCAGCTTTGATGAAGTTGTTCAGAGTGAGGTGGAGACCATCATCAAGAAAATGAAGCCTTCATCCTGCGCCCTGGATCCTTTCCCCTCGTCTCTCATAAAATCCAATCACTCTGCAATAAGCCCATTAATCACTCAAATAATAAATCAGTCTCTACAATCTGGTCATGTTCCACTGCCTCTAAAAACTGCCATCATTAGGCCTCTTCTGAAAAAATCTAATTTGGATCCCGACATTTTTTCTAATTACCGCCCAATTTCACACCTCCCTTTTCTGTCTAAAGTGCTGGAAAAAGCAGTTGCTGCTCAGCTGCAGGACCACCTACAGCAACACTCCCTGTATGAGAAGTTCCAGTCTGGATTCAGGGCAGCTCACAGTACTGAGACTGCATTGCTGAGAGTTACCAATGATGTCCTCATGGCTGCTGACACTGGTTCTCCCTCCATCCTTGTCCTCCTTGACCTCACTGCAGCTTTCGACACTGTGGACCATAGTATCCTCCTCCACCGTCTTCATGTGGAGGTCGGTCTCTGTGACACTGTCCTGGACTGGTTCAAATCTTTCCTCTCCAATAGGCTGGAATGTGTTAGTCTTGGCAACGCCACGTCCCAGACAGTCTGTGTCTCCTGTGGTGTCCCTCAGGGGTCAGTTCTGGGGCCCCTGCTGTTTTCCCTTTACATGCTGCCTTTAGGTCAAATTATTAATCAGTTCAACATTTCTTTTCACTGTTATGCCGACGATACACAACTTTACATCAGGACTGGAGCCTCCTCATCTTCCCCATTGTCATCTCCATCTTCACTCACTGCCCTCTCTGCCTGCCTGGAGGAAATAAGGGCATGGATGAATCAGAACTTTCTTCAATTAAACTGCTCCAAGACTGAGGCCATACTGATTGGCACCCCTCACCAGGTACAAACATCTACTATAACAACAATTTCCTTTTCTGGACAAGACATCCCCCTCTCCACCTCTGTTACAAATCTTGGAATAAAAATGGACTCTCATCTTACATTTGAAAATCACATTAAGCTTCTGTTTAAAACTTGCTTCTTCCATCTTCGAAACATCTCCAGACTTCGCCCATCCCTAACTTTTTCTGATGCTGAGAAGCTCGTCCATGCTTTTGTCTCCTCCAGGCTCGACTACTGCAACTCCCTGTTTATTGGAATCCCTGGTAAATACCTTCAGAAGCTTCAATATATTCAAAACAGTGCAGCAAGGATTTTGTTGAGAGTTCGTAAATTTGAACATATTACACCCATTCTCCATAACCTTCATTGGCTTCCTGTCGCCTACAGAATTCAGTACAAAACTGCTCTCATTACACATCAATGCTTACACGGAACTTCACCAGATTATCTAAAGGACATTCTTGCACCATACTCATCCACCCGGTCTCTACGGTCACAGAACAGTCATCTACTTCACATTCCGAGAACCAAATTAAGGACAATGGGAGACCGGGCTTTCAGTGTGGCTGCCCCCCGCCTGTGGAACTCTCTTCCTGACTGCCTAAGAGCTCCACAGTCACTGGTTGACTTTAAGAGCGGCTTGAAGACCTTTCTTTTTAACCAAGCATACTCTGCCTCCTCATGATTCTATCTTTGATCTTAGTTGATACTGTTATTGATTTTACTTGTTTTATTACTTGTTTTATTGACATTTAATTCTGTTGCACTTTGTAGCACTTTGAGATTTTCATTAAAGGTTCAGTCTGCAGTTTCTGTAGAACATCAGCACTTAGAAAAAATTTCAACAAGCAAAGCATTCTGATCCCTCCCCCTCAGAGCCATATATGGCTCTGCCCCCTTGTGGTCTGTTGAAATTTGAATTCAAGCTCTGTTTTTATTGGCTGATTCAAATTCAAGCTCGGTTTTTATTGGCTGGTTACAAACTTTGTTTTTATTGGCTGGAAAATGGCGGGTCACTTTTTCTTTTTAGAAATGCTTATTTACCACCTGGAGAAGCAAGGGGACAATATTTTTTTTTAGTTTTTTCAGAGATTACCTCTCTAACATCAATCTAGTGACAGAGTGAAGAAATATGTTAAAATATATATTGTTTGAAAAGTTACAGACTACATTACAATCTTACATACCCTAGCTTTAATGAAAAGTGCGTTTATAAATTGAATTCATTATTATTATTATGTCTCACTGTCGTGACTAATTGCGAAAGGTTTAGGTGGACATTTCCAAAAATGATTCGGGATTGTTCGGAGTGAGTCTAAGTTTCCTGCAGAGCTTCTCTCTTGTGCTGCTAGAATTTTGAAAATGATCCAAAATAAAAACAAGCAAGTTCATAAAGGATTTGTCAACTAATGAAACCAACCGATTGAATACAAAAAAAGAATAAATTGTGGTCTAATAAAGACAAAGATGTGCGAATCTTGTAAATTATCTGTAAAGTTACACACATTTGTACTCGTACATGTCAGAAGTACTAATCGACTGCATTTCCAAGTGAAAATATTGAGTGTTTTCTCACAATGTTGTGTGTCCAGCTGGACTTCAACAGACTATCTTTAGCATAAATTTATTATAAGCCATCTGTGCTGCAGAGATTTGCAGTGGCTGCTCTCCACCCTCACTGTGTTGTTTGTTTTTCTATTGTTTTTTTAAAGCCTCTAAATGTAAATGTTTTCTATGTGTCCCCAGACTGTAAACCTGTTTGTAGATGCAACCTAGTTTCCTCCTTCGGGTCTGCTCAGACGCTGGCCCAGTTGGGTTTATAAAAAAAAGAAAATATAAACAACACACAACTCTGACATTAAACGGGGCGGAACGTGATGGGGTGGATTAAAAGTCATCTCGGGGCCGAGCCGGTACGTTTTCAGCTGCCATGTTGAAGGTTTTTGGTGCCAGTTTGAGATGAACTCATTTCCTTTCTTGTAGAAAGTTTGGCGTCGATTCGAGAGAAAAAAAATTTGAGAACGCAGATAAGTCTTGAACTTGGAAGATGGACTTCACTATTTAAACATCTGTAAACTGATGGAACTTTGTACATTGATCTACCACTTAAGAGAAAAACCAGATGTCTGCAGATGCTACAAAGACCAAATTACATCGTCAACGCTCAACTTTTCTAACCCTGAAGCTAAAAACAGGCCTCTTACAGCACCGTTCTGCTCTTTTAGTCTCATTTTGTTGTAAATAGATGTTAAAACCTTAGTGTGGTTGCTCGCCATCAGAAAAGCACCTGCAACGCTTACATCGGTCTGCATTGAACCGGACTACCACCACACAGGAACATTTCACCGTGCCATCAGGGCGGCGTGTGTCCTCGCAGCCCAACGTATGTCCCCGTGGCTTCAGGTCTCATTCTGGGACGAGCTGCTCTCGCCTCAAAAAGTGTTGGAGCCGTTAGCGTCAGTACGTCTGACGAGATGCGATGGGGTGTGTTTCAAGTGACCGCCTGAGGTCTGGCCCATCTGCTCCATGTAGCATCTACACCTGTTCATCTGCATGTTTATGTCAGGAACACAACAGCGTGTTTGTGCAGAACCCCCCTCCAAAGACTGACCAAGCCATTCCTGCAGCCATAATGCACATTTCAGTGCGCAAGCTGTCATACCTCACACTTAATCAGATGGTATTCTGACGAAGCATGATAAGCTACTGCTACTTTTCACAGCGGCCTGCGTGTGCCGAGCCTCCTCCATCCAACGGCCACAAATTAAACGTAATTGAGGAATCCAATGGGCTCGGTTTACTTCTGCTTTCAGCTCAGCGGCATTTTGCACAATGTCACTGCGGTGATTCTTTTCCGACAGAAAGCATTTTAGCATTAAGTTGACGTAAAGAAGGATTAAGGGATTCAAATCTATTACAGTAGTCCCTCGTTTATTGTGGGGGGTTACGTTCCACACATCACCGCGATAAGTGTATTTATTTGTGTTGTAAAACTTTTCCTCCATTTCGGCAGAAAGCAGCTGCCTGAAGCACTGTTGGCTTCTGGGTAATGTAGTTCCTTTTGACTGTCGTTACAGTTTACGTTTATAGAAAGAAAACTACTGAATGGTGGTGCTTGTCCAGAGATTTTTTTTCATTGACTTTTTAGCCCGTACATCCCAGTCACGTGAGTAATATTAAAGTCGACAATCATTGAAAAACCGTGAAAGAGCGGGTCCGTAAAAGTCAAACCGCGAAGTAGCAAGGGACTACTGTAATGTCAGAAATTCACGACTGGGTCGTTTGTGATGAGGAAGAGGAGCAGGACGTAATCAGGCTCCATCTGTAGCGTTAGCTGGTTCAAAATAAACGGATGAGCCAGTTAAAAACGAGCAATAAAGCGAATTTGAAACGTCGACACAAGATGAATCAAACAGCAGAAACTGGGTTTGATTTTATCTTTAATTCTACGTGTCTTCACCTCAAGAGAAATGCCTCAAATGTCTATGCTAATGATCGCAAGCCTAGCTTTGTTTTGTCTTAAGCGTAGAATTGGTTAATTAAAATGCACTTTTTTACTGAAAAGCATTTTCTTTGCAAATTTTGTATTGAACTTTATGTTTACAGACATTCTTGTCTCTTTAGATAAAGTTTACCAATCAGAGTTTAAATACCTAGCTAAACCTGTTAGCACATTAGCACGACTGCAAAAATTTGCCTAGCTTTGTTAGCAGAAACAACTAAACCTACCAGCACCTCTATAAACTAATTATTATGAATTTTATTTTTTATTTTGTCTGTGTCATAAAACATTTCACCTGAACTTAAAATTACATTTAAAACGGTGATGAAACGGTTTCAACTAGAGGAATAACCTCATTTTATCATTTATACACAGTGAGACATATACGAAAAGAATTGTGGAACATTTCTTTCGCTTTTAAGTTTTTATTTCCCAAGTTAAGCAGAATTTTCTTTTTTAAATCAAAGAAATGAGCCTTGTTGTGCTTCCTGAACCATGTCTTTTTCTTTTTATGATTGTATCCCAGGCTCATTGGTGCACTTTTACTGGGTATATTTCACTACAACGTCACAACACATTTTCTTGAACTAGTTTGAAGTACCATTTCTTTTTCTCAGAGCGGCTAAACTCAAAACTTTCTTCGGTCCTTCACAACAGGAGTTTAAAACCACTACTGACTTCAATCACCCGAAGCTTAGAAAAGTAGACTAAATGCAATTTTTATTACGTATTTTTTGGACTATAAGGTGCACCTGATGAGGCTCACTGTCGACTTTTGAGAAAATTAAAGGATTTTAATTGCGCCTTATAGCCCGAAAAATACGGTACCGGTACTTTTATCTGAAGTCTTCTGGATGGAAGACAAAACGTTTCTCCCTTAAAGAAACTGGTCCAGATTACATGATTTAACCTTTTTTGTTGTTACTATTATTATCATTCTCTGGTAAACAGTAGAGAGGTATGACTAAAGAGGTTCTCAAACTGGGGTCCCAGGACCCCAGGTGTCAGCGGGTCATAGCTTGGGGGTCCACAAAATAATTAGTCGTCATACCATTTAAAAACTAGTACATAAATACACATGGGGATCAATGTGCCAGTAAAACATGCTTTACCAAACAACAAAAACATTTATTGTGGCATTTAAGGGGTAAAACTGACACATTATTTTGAGGGAGTAACAGGAATTATTTTCTCTCCCAACCCAAAACGTTTAATTTATAGGTTAGGTACAGCTTTACTTCCTTAGTTTTAAAATGTGTTCCAAAATATAAAGTCACTGCAAAACATTTGGCTATTGTTGGTTTTTACACCAATAACGGAACCCAGCCCTTTTAATCTCAAAATAACTAATTTCGTTTTGTAATTACAGAAATTAAGTGCATAAAGAGGGCGGTGTGATTACACAGCCGTCTAATTGCCACCATTACTGAGGGGAAACGATGCAGCTACGGTACAAACAAAAATCTGTTTGTGGCCCATTTGGACCAATCTGGAATTTTATTTTGTTTTGCCTAACATTTAGATTTTAATTCTCAAAATGTAGAAACTAACAAATCAAAAAGCGTTCCCTTCAATTGATCGAACACCTTCATGGACCGACAGGTTTTACCAGTGACTCGCTGGTTAGCATCAAACACGAACCGTCCGTGGAGCATCTCTGGAAAGCCTCGTATAAACCATGACATCAAAAAGGTCCGTTCATATTTAGGCCAGATGTTATTGTTCACTCTTTGTGGGTGTGAGATTTTAAAAAGTTACTTTTCTTTAGTCTCGTTTTCTCGAGGTACAGTGGAACCATGTTTTACAGCGACTTTGCTCCAGACTCGTTACGATGCTTCCTGTGATCGTAGTTTCCAGGTTCTGAGGCTGAGGAAGCTCCAGGTGACCAACACAGCCTGGTTTTTCTGTTGGTAATTTAAAAGGTCTTTGGGAAATATTGTTTTGCTCGAATGCTTTTAAAACATTTAATGAATATTTCAACTTCAAATGTCAGATTTGACCTGAAACGACTGCTGTTTGAACACTGAACTGGAAACCAATGACCCTGGAAAGACTATCTAAAAATCACAAATTTCACTTCGCATTCCCATTTTAGCTTCAGTAGTGATCACTTTTATAGATGCTGGTAGGTCCAAAACAACGCTTAACCTCTTTCAGCAGCATACTGTATTTGGCGTTCAGATGTGATAACAGCATCGACCAGTCTCCATCTCACCAAGAAAAATATTCATCCCAAATGGTCATTTGGGAGTTAAACCTCACAAACAAAGCCATGTTGGAACTGAATGTTCTGTCTGCACATTTAAAACTGCATAACTCACAAACAGCTGCTAGTGACACACACACAGTTTCTTTATTAACACAACCCACCATGCACAATAAACGCTATACTGTATATATATATAAACAGCTGTTCTGTCAGAGAAAATGTATATTCTGTTGCACCTGCAAGGTTTTCTTAT
>JBBPBX010028550.1:23363-36485 GCA_038048925.1 Garcialebias charrua
AATAATAATAATAATAATAATAATAATAATAATAATAATAAACTTTATTTGTATAGCACCTTCCTACAATGCCTTGCATTGACCAAGGTGCTTAACAGGATAAAAAGATGAATAAACTGGAACAATAAATCAATGAAAATAGAATAAGAAACAACAGCAATAAAAGAAGGCAATGGAAAAAAAAATGCTACATACTAAAATAACACAAGTAATAAAAGTTACACACTGAAAGCTTTTTTGAACAAGTGGAAATAAAAAGGCAATGGAAATAAAAAATGCTACATATTAAAATACCAAAAGTAATAAAAGTTACACACTGAAAGCTTTTTTGAACAAGTGGAAATAAAAAGGCAATGGAAATAAAAAATGCTACATATTAAAATACCAAAAGTAATAAAAGTTACACACTGAAAGCTTTTTTGAACAAGTGGAAATAAAAAGGCAATGGAAATAAAAAATGCTACATATTAAAATACCAAAAGTAATAAAAGTTACACACTGGAAGCTTATTTGAACAAGTGGAAATAAAAAGGCAATGGAAATAAAAAATGCTACATATTAAAATACCAAAAGTAATAAAAGTTACACACTGAAAGCTTTTTTGAACAAGTGGGTCTTCAGTCTGGTTTTGAACAGAGTCAGATCAGAGGTGGCACGCAGCTCAAGGGGGAGGCTGTTCCAGGCTTTTGGGCCGGCAACAGAAAATGACCGGTCTCCCCATTGTTTGTACCTTGAGCGAGGCACCTCCAGCAGGTGTTGACTGGCAGATCGTAAAGCTCTGCCGGGCTGATGGGCTTTCAAAAGTTCTGAGATGTAGAGAGGTGCAAGTCCATTCAGAGCTTTGAAGACAAACAGCAGCAGCTTGAACTGTATCCTGAACTGAACCGGGAGCCAGTGTAGAGAGGACAGGACAGGAGTGATGTGTTCATATTTTCATGTGTTGGTCAAAAAGCGCGCGGCAGAGTTCTGTACAAGCTGTAAACGGGAGATGGAGGATTGATTAATACCAACATACAAATACCATGAGTGTAACTGGTAACTGGTTGAACTGAGCTGCTTCTAGCCTCCTCACTGTTATTGTATTATTACAGTATTTGGGTACCGTATTATGTGTGTTCGGTTCGTCATCTCAGGGCAGGTTAGGTTGGACAAAGAACGGTTCAAGATTCAGCTTTTAGTGTAGGAGGTTTATTTCATGCAGGAAAGCCATCGGATACATACAGACTTCCATCCACTCCAATCAGTCCAGCTGCGTCAACACAACGTCTTAAATAGTCCCCCGTTGATGACGTACGTGAAGAGCGCACAATAACTCACGTGACTAATCTTAACACCCCCACTCGCTCTCTCACTATACAAAATCAATAAAATAAAAATCACACATTTACATTATACACAGTCATTGTTTCACACACCCAGTTTTTTTTTTTTGTTCCACAGTTTATTGTATAAATAAATACATAAAACACTGTACAACGACATTATTTCATATCCCCAAATGTGAAATGTACAAACTTCTGGAGTTTCACTCTTGTAGATGGTTTGGTAAAGATGTCTGCAACCATATCTACTGTTGAGCAGTAAACGATTGTTATTTTGCCAGCATCAAACGCAGACCTAACAAAATGGTATTTTATGTCGATGTGTTTGCACTTTGACGGTGTACAGGTTTTTTTTGTTAGAGCTATTGCTCCTTGGTTATCTTCAAATATTGTCACTGGCATGCATACACAGTCTTTGTCCATTGCACTTAAGAGCTGTATAAGGTAAAGACTTTCCTGTGTTGTTGCTGCCAGCGCCATATATTCTGCCTCACATGTTGATAAAGCCACTGTTTGTGCTTCTTTGACTTCCATGAGACAACTGGTCTGAAACAATACCCTGTAGTGCTTCTCCTGTCACTTTGTTCTCCTGCCCAGTCTGCATCACTATATGCTACAAGTTGAAGTTTCTCTTCACACCTCTTATAGCATAAGCTGTTATCCATGGTCCCTCTCAGGTACCTCAGCACATGTTTAGCTGCGATCAGGTTACATTCTCTTGGTTGAGCTAAACACTGTGAAAGTCTGCTCACAACCCAACTAAGATCAGGTCTTGTACATGTCATAACATAAATCAAACTACCCACAAGCTCACGATAATGTCTCGGATCAACAAGTTTACTGTCACACTCAAAGTTTAACTTCTGTTCACATGGGGTGCACCTTGTGCTACATTCAGACATACCAAATCTTTCAAGAATTTTCTGTATGTACATCTTTTGGTTCATTTTTACTTCACCATCTGTCTGTGTAAAGTCAATGCCCAAGAAATATTTAAGTGTCCCCATATCTTTCATTTTGAACCTTGTTTTCAGCATTTCTTTTACTCTGTTTATCAAAAGATCATCATTTGCTGCTATGATGAGGTCATCAACCCAAAAAATAACAATTATTCTCTCATTTAAGTTTTGTCTTGTATAAACACAGTGATCAGCAGGATTCTGTATGAAACCATTTTCATCCAAATAGTCATGGAGCATTTTATACCAGTTGCGTCCTGATTGTTTTAAACCATACAGAGATTTGTTTAATTTACACACTAGTTTTTCATCTGTGTTGACTTCAAAACCCTCAGGCTGCTCCACGTACACCTCACAGTCAATAGGAGCATGTAAATAGGCCGTCTTAACATCCATCTGATGTAACTTTAGATCGTACTGAGCTGCCATTTGCATTAAGCTGCGTACAGACGTCATACTTGCTGTTGGTGCGAATGTTTCTTTATAATCTATACCAGCTACTTGACTGTAACCTTTCGCTACATATCTGGCCTTATAGGTTTCAGTTCCATCTATGTTATTCTTAATCGTGAAGACCCATCTACCCCCCACTGCATTTTTATTTTCTGGCAGTCTGGTCAGTGTAAAGGTTTTGTTCTCTGTTAGGGATTCCATCTCTTCTTTCATTGCTTCTATCCATTTTTCAGCTTTAGGTGAATTTATTGCTTCTCTGTAATTTTGTGGTGTACTAAACACTGAACGATAGCAATAGTCAACATTTATCTCTTCATCATCAGCACTCCCAGCCATACATTCATAATCTTTTAGATATGCTGGTGCTTTTCTCTTTCAGAACGTCGTAGACCCTGTTCATCTGCATTTTGTTCATCACTTGTGCTTTCTTCTTCTGAAATAGGTTCAGATGAGACCTCTTGTGTTTCCTGTCTAACACTTGTGCTCCCTACACTCACTGCAGGCTCAGTAGAACTCCCATGTGCTCCCTGTGACACCTGGTGTTCTGCTCCTAACTCTGACTTAACAGGGATAGTTCTTCTATATCTAAAAACATCATCAAACTTGTCAGGATCATCCTGAGTCTGCCATTCATTCATAGTCTGAGCTACAAATTTAACCAGTCGATGTTTGCAGATTTTTCCTGTGTTTGGGTAATAGACTAAATATGCAGGGCTGTATTTATCATAACCCACAAAGATACCTTTATCACACCTCGGATCCAGCTTTTTCTTAATTTGTCTATATGTATAGCACACACACCCAAATTCTTTCATTTTAGAAAGGTCAGGCACCTTTCCTGTCAGCAGGTAATATGGAGTTTGTTTCAATCGGTTGTTGAAACACCTGTTTCTAATTACTGCAGAAGCCATTACAGCATAGGTCCACAACTCTTTAGGTAGATTACTTTCTATCAACATGCATCTTGCCATTTCAAACAATGTTCTCCAGCTTCTTTCAGCTGTGCCATTCTGATGCGGTGAATAAGGTGCAGATGTCTCATGTCTGATAGAATTAGTACTCATTAAAGACTGAAAGTCTCACGCCAAAAATACACTGCACGCGTTCCGGCTCCGCCCCGCTCCGGTCCGACCTCCGCAGCAAATACGTACCCATTATAATCAATGACAGAATTTACACTGGCTCCGCACGGCGGCAGCGAGCTGCGGAGAGCGGACGGCAGTCCGTCCAAATTAGAAATTTTTCTATTTCTGCTGGACGCCGGAGCTGTGCCGGAGTCAACTTTTGAAGATTACGTCGCACCAACAGGAAAAGGAACGAGCACAACTTCCGTATTTACAAAATAAAATCACCACGGGCTGTCATGATCAGCGGCCCCGCTGACGCACCTCCCATTGGCCCTGCCTTCACACTCACTCCCTCCTGTTATTTTTTTCAGCCCCTTTTGTCATAGTCATAGTTTATCTTCCCCTGCTTTGTAATGCCTATCACCCATCCTCCAGCTCAAGCCTCCTCCCTGCACTCCATGCCATGCCTCCCAGCAATCAGCAATGATTCCACTCACTTGTTCAGCCAGCTAGTTCACCTGCTCTGCACCCTTTAAAAGCTACATTCTCACTCTCCACCAGTGCTGAATTATTACACCTCTTATGGTCCCTGATTTTGAAGCCATCATAGTTTCCTGTTTCATGCCACAGACTGGATTACCTTGCCTAGTTTTGACCTTACGCCTGCACTACGGATTCTTTGCCTTGCCTGCCCCTCTTTGGATATTGTCTGCCTCTCTGACCATGGTAACAACCCTGACTGTTTTAGAAGAGTGGACTGGACTCCCACCTGGACCCTGACCCATCTCTCCAGCTACCAGCAGTAAATTAATAAAAACTGTTCTTGTTTTTTGCACTCCTGTCTCTGGCTATCTTTGAATCCAAAAACTAATTTGTGACACGGGCAAACTAATCCTAGCTCTATACGGATTTATTTGTACAAAAATGCTGTCAAACTATCATTTATGACTACGCCTACAAACGCAATACAATAAATAAATAAATAAATAAAGTATTTTATTCTGAAATGTAATACATCACTTCCTGTTGCTCAAACCATGTCCTGTCGCTCATTTACGAGAGAATATCAAGGCAGCAGTCTCTACTGTTGTTCTCCTTCTTCCACCGAATGAATTGTTTTGTTCTGACTTACTTATTTATCACTTGATTTATCGCGCAATCTCGCAAATCCCGCACATATGTCTAGGAGCGGCGCATCCAGGCGGCCCTGAGCTGAGCGGAGGTAGTGGAAATTGGAGTTTGAGACGCTCAGCTGCGACCTGCGGAGCGGAGCGGACCGCATGTAGTGTATTTTTGGCGTTATGATGTGAACTTTGGACCATTATCGGATCTAATGCATTTTATTTTGCCATAAGGGGCAACATCTGCAATAAACTTTTCGGTAGCTTTGACTGTGTCACTCTTAGCTTTAAGAAAATAAACGAATATCGTACCAGAATAGTCATCTGTAAACGCTAATGTGTACCTGAATCCGCCTTTTGCAGCAGGCTCAATTGGACCAGCTAAATCAGTATGGACTAATTCGAGAGCGTTTTCTGCTTTTGCATCAGCTTGTCTGTTTCTGTATTGACAGAATTTACCCAAAATGCAAGTTTCACAATCTAGATTCGTTTTATCACCCTTCCCTTTAATTTTCATGCCTTTTACCACATTTTCTAATTTTAGCAGGTCTTGGAAATTACAGTGGCCTAGAATTTTGTGCCACTCCTGAATGTCATAACAACCTGAAGTCACATTACATTGTTCGTCCTCATAATTTTCATCATTTTTATTGTCATTGTCAAATATGTCTAGATAATAAAGTCTATCATAGACACTGATGTCAAACCTTGTACCGTCCTTGGCGATGAGTTGACTGCATTCTTGGTTGAAGTTGACTGAGGCTCCCCTGGACGTCGCCGCCTTCACAGAAAAGATGTCTTGTGGGTACGTTGGGACGTACAACGCCCGTTAGATCTCCACCTTCATCCTTCGTCCTTGTGTGTCCCGCAGCCAGACCTCCGCGTCACCTCTCTTCACCGCCACACCAGTTGTCCTCGTCCCGTCAGCGAGCTCGATGAAGTGTTGTTCTGGTTCAAACCTGTCATCCCAGCGTTTGAATATGTTAACATCAGTGATGATGTGAGAAGTCGATGACCAGAATGTACATATTTTGGACCGAGAGCACAGATGGTTTGAGAGGGGTGTGAAGGAAGCAGTTTATGTAAAACGAGAGAAACCATCGTTAAACAGAGGAGGAGGTCTAAGATTTCAACTTTCTAAAACTTATGGTGCGTCCCTGCAGCTGATTCCCAGACGTTTCTCACCTGATGAGAACAGAAGAGCTTTGTTTGTGAATTAGACTAACAAGACATTGACAGGTCCCTGCTATCAATGTGTGAGGTGTGATTTGTCAATTTAAATACAGTAGGATGTGTGTGTGTGTTTCCTGTAAGCTCTGCTTTCACACACTGAACTTTGAATGGGTCACAGGCACGTGTTATCCCAAGTATGTGTGTGTGTTAGCTTCCATTTTACAAATGTTGGTGCGTGTCAGTGGATCAGCCTGTATAACTTCTCTCGCTCTCACAGTTTCCTCATGTAATTGATAAAGCTCCCCGGATGGGAAGCGAAACGTCTTCTGTTACAAATAAAGTCCAGTTGTTCTGTATTGAACGCCTTTTTTGATTTATCATGTCCTGGACGACTGAGAATCTTCACCAGCAGACCCTCACTAATCTTTCCCAATTCCTTGTCCACAGTTTCTATGATCTCTACTCTTCTTTCCATCCACCGTCACACTCTGCTCACTTGTTAGAACATTACCATTCCTATCTATAATAAGCATAACCTGTTTCATATCCTTTCCAGCCTAATCCCTCTGTCTTACCAAGTGGTACAAGTCCTTCTCACCCTCTTTAGTGTCCAGTCTCCCATACAACTCATCGTACGCCCTCTGCTTTGCCTTAGCTTTTTCCCTCTTTGCTCTACATCCCATCTCCCATTGTGGACCAGTTACTTCTCACAGTTCCAGGAACTCGTATTAAGCGCAGAGGTGACAAGGCCTTCTCTGTAGCAGGCTCAAGACTTTGGAACGAGTTACCTCTGCTTGTCAGACAGGCCCCCTCCCTCTCGGTTTTGAAATCCCATTAAAAAAACCACTACTATCCCGTTGCTTTCAACACCTGATGATCTGTGTTTGAACCTGTTTGCTTCACACAGGTTGGTCGTTATTTTCTATTATGTGCAATGTTTCTATGTCTACATTCTGTTTTTACTTCATTTTGTAGGTTGCCTATGTGTTGCTAATTTTTGTTTGTTTGTACAGCACTTTGGTTGGCCTTGTCACTCTTTTAAGTGCTCTATAAATAAAATGGTATGTATGGTATGGTATCTCCTTATATTTCTGTCTCCTCTCTTCAGTCCTCTCACTGTCATATTTCTTCTTGGCTAATCTCTTTCTTTGAACAGTGTCCTGCACCTCATGATTCTACCATCATGTTTCCTTACCTTCTACTATTCTCTGTCCAGATGACACACCAAATACATTCCTGCCTGTCTCTCTAATTACTGTTGCTGTAGTAGCCCAGTCATTTGGAAGCTCTTTCTTACCATCCAGAAACTTTAACAGCTCCTCTTTGAATTTCTCATAACATTCTTCCTTCTTCAGCTTCCACAATTTGGACTTCTCTGATTTTACTCTTTTTCTCTTCTTCACAACAACAGTCATTCTACACACAACCATCCAATGCTGTCCGGCCACGATCTCCCCTGCGACAACCTTACAGTCTCCAATCTCCCTCAGGTTTCCTCTTCTACACAGAATGTAATCGACCTGCATACTCCTTCCTCCACTCTTATAGGTCACTCTATGTTCCTTCCTCTTTTTGAAATAGGTATTGACTACAGCCATTTCCATTCTCTTGGCAAAATCCACCTCAATCTGTCATTCTTGGTTTCTTTCCTTGATACCAAACCTACCCATCACCTCCTCTTCCTCTCTGTTTCCTTCACCAACTTGTCCATTCAGGTCTGCTCCGATCACCACTCTTTTTTTTCCCTTTTATAGATAGCCTCCCTTCTCACCTTACAGCCATCCTCTCACACTGATATGAATTTTTTTAATAGAAAGAAAGGAAAGATAGAACGTAAGACAACAAAACACAACAATTATCCACAAAAAGAGAACAAGGCAAACACACCCAACCTCCGTCCGCAATCCTGCAAAGCACATGACAGAACACAGCAATGAAACATACATTCATTCATTCAACCTTTATTTAGTCAGGTAAATCTTTTGAACCTCATGGGCTCATTTACGAAAGCGACCTGCTAAAACTAAAGAACAATGAACAGCAATGGTAGAATTTCATTAAACAATAAACAATCAAACAATAAACAATAGAAAACAAAAGAGAGAGAAAAAAAATATATATATATATATATATATACACATACATATATATATACATATATATACATATATATATATACATATATATATATATACATATATATATATATATATATATATATATATATATATATATATATATATATATATATATATATATATATATATATATATATATATATATATATATATATATATATATATATATATATATATATATATATATATACATATATATATACATATATACACATTCCTCCTTTTAACAAAGTATCAAAAAACTAGCAAAACATTATAAGGTAGACGTATAAAATCAAAGACAGGAACAAATCTGCATTGGTTTTTGCCAGGATTCCAACAGATTCTGAAAACCATTTAGAGAAGTCAAGGTCGAGAGCTTCAGATCTTTTTGTAAGATATTCCATGAAGCAGGAGCGGAGTAGGAGAAGGCCCTTTTTCCAAGTTCAGTCCTCACTGACGGAACACTGCAGGTAATCATGTCCTGAGAGCGCACGCTGTAGCTGCACTCACGCAAAGACATGTAGGAGGAGATGTATGAGGGCAGCAGACCAAGAAGTGATTTAAAGATGAAAATGTACCAGTGGAAGAGTCTGCGTGAGGTTAATGATGTCCAGTTAACCAGTGAATACAGGGTGCAGTGGTGGGTACGATAATCACAGCCAGTTATGAATCTTAGTGCACCATGATAGACAACATCCAACATCTGCAGGATGCACCATGATAGACAACATCCAACATCTGCAGGGTGCTTGTAGGAGCATTCATGTAGAGAATGTCACCGTAATCAATGGAGGGAAGGAAAGTCACAGATACAAGGCGTTTCCTAACATTCAGTGTTAGACATGATCTGTTTCTGAAAAAGAAACCCAGTTTAACTTTCAGTTTCTTCACTAGGTTTTCCACGTGGAGTTTAAAAGAGAGATGTGAATCGACCAGTATACCCAGATATTTATAGGAATCAACAAACTCAATAGGGACACCATTTGAGGATAAAATCAGAGGAAGATCTGCTGGAACCGCCTTCCTACTTGAAAAAAACATCCCTTTTGTTTTATCAGCATTTAGGACAAGTTTGAGATGGAACAAATCTGACTGGATGATGTCAAAAGCAGATTGCAGTAACTGGAAAGCCTTAGCTACTGTTTTAGCTTGGCAGTAATAATAATAATAATAATAATAATAAACTTTATTTGTGTAGCACCTTCCTACAATGCCTTGCATTGACCAAGGTGCTTAACAGGATAAAAAGATGAATAAACTGGAATAATAAATCAATGAAAATAGAATAGGAAACAACAACAATAAAAGAAGGCAATGGAAATAAAAAATGCTACATACTAAAATAACACTAAAATAACACAAGTAATAAAAGTTACCGGTACACACTGAAAGCTTTTTTGAACAAGTGGAAATAAAAAGGCAATGGAAATAAAAAAATGTTACATATTAAAATACCAAAAGTAATAAAAGTTACACACTGGAAGCTTATTTGAACAAGTGGAAATAGAAAGGCAATGGAAATAAAAAATGCTACATATTAAAATACCAAAAGTAATAAAAGTTACACACTGGAAGCTTATTTGAACAAGTGGAAATAAAAAGGCAATGGAAATAAAAAATGCTACATATTAAAATACCAAAAGTAATAAAAGTTACACACTGGAAGCTTATTTGAACAAGTGGAAATAAAAAGGCAATGGAAATAAAAAATGCTACATACTAAAATACCAAAAGTAATAAAAGTTACACACTGAAAGCTTTTTTGAACAAGTGGGTCTTCAGTCTGGTTTTGAACAGAGTCAGATCAGAGGTGGCACGCAGCTCAAGGGGGAGACTGTTCCAGGCTTTTGGGCCGGCAACAGAAAATGACCGGTCTCCCCATTGTTTGTACCTTGAGCGAGGCACCTCCAGCAGGTGTTGACTGGCAGAGCGTAAAGCTCTGCCGGGCTGATGGACTTTCAAAAGTTCTGAGATGTAGAGAGGAGCAAGTCCATTCAGAGCTTTGAAAACAAACAGCAGCAGCTTGAACTGTATCCTGAACTGAACCGGGAGCCAGTGTAGAGAGGACAGGACAGGAGTGATGTGTTCATATTTTCGTGTGTTGGTCAAAAAGCGCGCGGCAGAGTTCTGTACAAGCTGTAAACGGGAGATGGAGGATTGATTAATACCAACATACAAAGCATTACAATAGTCAAGTCTGGAGGTCACAAAGGCATGGATGGCCTTCTCCAGATCACCACGGCTGAGAAATGACTTGACTTTGGAGAGCAGTCGGAGCTGAAAGAAGCTGGTCTTGACAACAGAACTGATCTGTTTATCAAACTTTAAGTTGGAGTCAAGCTGCACTCCAAGATTTCTGACCACCGGGTTGAAATGGGGGAGGGGAAAACCAACACTGGGACTGGGAAGGATGTTGTTGGTGTCACCAGGAGCACTAAATAAAATGCATTCAGTTTTATCTGTGTTTAGGTGGAGGAAGTTTTGAGAGAGCCAGTGCTTAATGTCATTTAAGCAGTTGACAAGAGTGTTTGAACTGGGTGAGGGGTTGGGAGTGACTGGCAGATAGATTTGTAAATCGTCTGCATACATGTGAAAAGACAGGTTATGACGTGCAATGATTGATCCTAATGGCAGCATGTAAAGAGAGAAAAGGACTGGCCCTAGAATAGATCCCTGTGGTACGCCAGAGGTCAGAGGGGTTGATGAAGAGGAGGACAGATCGCCTATCATGACAGAAAAAGTTCTCCCAGACAGGTAAGATTTGAACCACTCAAGCACAGCTCCCTGGAGGCCAACCTGCTGAGACAAGCGGTTGATTAGTACCTGATGGTCGACGGTGTCAAAAGCTGCTGAGAGGTCTAACATCACCAGCAGAGCAGGGTTTTTTGCATCCAGGGACAGAAGAATGTCATTCTGTACTTTGAGCAGTGCAGATTCAGTACTGTGACGAGCTCGAAAACCTGACTGAAATTTTTCAAACAGGTTGTTGAGTTCTAGAAAAGATTGAAGTTGAATAAAAACAATCTTTTCTAGGACCTTTGATAGAAATGACAGATGTGAAACTGGTCTGAAATTAGAGAGAGCTGTAGGATCTAGGCCTGGTTTTTTGAGAAGAGGCCTGACCACAGCATGTTTGAAAGCAGATGGCACAAAACCTGAAGATAGACAGCTGTTAATAAATGACAAAACACAAGGACCAATTACATCAAAGGACTGTTTGAACATTTTAGAGGGAATGATGTCCAGAGAACAGTTAGTTGGTTTCATCTGCTGAACCACCTTGGTGAGGTGAGGGAGTGAAACCAGGTCAAATTGGTCAAAAACAGCTGTGGTTATTGCAGACGCACAAGACTGGATGGTGTTGGATGAACTGACAATGTTCTGCCTGATAGAGTCTATTTTGTTGACAAAATAGCTCTGAAAGTCATCGCAGGTAGACTGTGTGGCAGTTTTCAGAACATTGACAGATGGGTTGATGACAGACTGGAGTGTGCTGAAAAGCGTCCGCGGCCGGTTGGAGCTGGTGGAGATTAAATTGGAGAGGTACTGTGATTTGGCCTGTTTCACAGCATTATGATACTCACAGAGACAGTCTCTCAGTATTCCTTGAGATACATGAATGTAGAAATGTAAGGATGCATCAGGGATGCAGTGACCTACATTAGCTATGTAGATTGTAAAGAGGGTTGGTCCTAAAACTGAGCCTTGTGGTACACCATTTTTAACTGTTAAATAGCTGGAAGAAGTACCGTTATGTTGAACACATTGCCTCCGATTGGAAAGATAGTTAGAAAACCAACCGATGGTGTGATCAGAGAAACCGATTTCTGAGAGCTTATGACACAGGATGTTATGATCCACAGTGTCAAAAGCTTTAGACAGGTCTAAGAAAAGTGCAGCACAATAGTCCTTAGCATCCAATGCTTCAACAACATCATTCAGAACCTTCAGAGAAGCAGTTGTTGTGCTGTGTTTTTTCCTGAAACCAGATTGATGAAGAGGTAAGATGTTAAATGAGTCCAGATAGTTTTTGATCTGAGAGTTTATCAGTTTTTCTAGAACCTTGGCTAAGATGCAGAGTTTAGAGATCGGTCGATAATTGTTCAATGAGGTGGGGTCACCTCCCTTCAGCAAAGGAAGAACAAAGGCTGTTTTCCAAGCATCCGGAATGGTGTTTTGGCTTATGGACAGATTAAAGATGTGGGTCACAGGGACTGTGATGATATGAGCAGCCAGCCTTAAGAAATAAGGTGGAAGTTCATCTGGACCTGCAGATTTTTTAGGATCAAGATCATTTAACAATTTATTTACCTCACTGACTGAGAACGGAGAAAAAGAGAAGGTGTGATTAACTGATGGTTGACTTGTAGGAGGGATTTGATTTGTAGAAGTTTGATTATTAGATAAAGTGGCTGATTTTCCATTTGTAACTGTGTCAAATAATGAACTAGAAGCAACAAAATGTTTATTGAAACAGTTCAGGATCTCGTGCTTATTTGACACAGGAACAGAGTCAACAAGAAATTGTGATGGGAGGTCAGATGATTGGGGGGTGCCTGAGAGAGATTTAATGGTTTTCCAGAATTTTTTAGGATCGTTTAGATTTTTGGAGGTCTGAGATAAGAAGTAGTTACGTTTTGCGGCTTTGATGGCAGTTGTGCATTTATTCCTTAGCTGCCGAAATTTCAACCAATCAGTGTCTGAGTGTGATTTTCTTGCTGCGGCCCAAAGATGATCTCTCCAGTGCAGGAGATCAGCTAGTTCAGGAGTAAACCAGGGGCTGTCACGGCCCTTTATCCTGAACTGCCGGAAAGGAGCGTGTTTGTTTACAAAGTAAATGAAACTATCATGAAAATAGTTCCAAGCGGTGTTCACGTCATTGATTTGTAGGATACGTTGCCAATCAA